>ML841352.1:0-10898 GCA_009831015.1 Picea engelmannii | reverse complement strand
GGGTATGCCCGCCTCGGTGAGACATTTGATATTTTTGCAGATGGCACTTCCCGATTCCTGATTCCTGGGCTCACTTATTCAGCATATCAGTACAGATTGGTAAAGAATTGGTAATGTATTTCGGCCATCAGATGCTCTTCTGATCTCACACATTAGGGGGCATCTGTTATAACCCTAAATTGCACTATCCCTGCTTACCTAGCCTCAGGCCCATTCATGCCTCTTCCTAGCCAAAAACCATGCTGAGCAATTCCTAAAAAACCACTTAAAACAAGCAACCCGCGCCCTAACTTCTCACTGGGCACGGGCAACCGCTTGCTGTCCTTATACTGCACGCGGGCATCCGTGGGCTAACCCAAAATAGCCCGCGGGTACCTAACAAAGCAAAAAATCAGGAAAGTTTTCACCGGGACACGAGGCTTTTTGTCAGTTAACTGGAACTACGAGCCATGCATGGCCGAGAGTTCACCAAAAACCCTAGCTCCTTCTAGCCTATAAAAGGAAGGGGTAGGGGTACTATTCAAGGGAGGAGAAATCATAGCAAAGAAACTCTGCCAAATTGCCAAGTCAGTTTTGTCCCAACCCTTTAGCCTTGCCTCAAGCTTTAGGAGGAACTCAAGAAACAGCAGTTGGAGGACAAAAAGAAGAGGAAGAGCCCAGGATCAGGATCGTGGAACGGTGACCGGCCTCAGAAATTATTGTAAGTTGGTTTATATTTAAGTTAATGAAAAAGATACTTTTCTCGTCCCAAATACATGAGTCTCATCTATGTTATTTGATTTATGTTTTATCTCTAACCCCCTAGTAGATCAGTAGCATGCATGCATAGTTTGTCTTGATTGCAGGAAGCTTTGTGGAAGGAGCAGCAGCAACAAGGAGATAACAAATCAATGTAGGATCTACTTCAACCGTCGGAAAAAGGTTGGTTTATTCTTCCCGTGTTTCCCTGAGAAAAGGGGTTGAGATTTTGGGTAGAAGGTTAAAAGTTAAATCTTAAAGGTCATGATCTGCGTATAAGTTTAGAGCCCTAGCTTATTAGTTCGTAGGGTAGAATACCCAACAACACTTACCACGTCGCGTTCCAGATAGTAGTGGCTCACCCCACGAAAAATTTTACATGAAATATCTTACGCACAATGGTAGACGAGGGTGCTTCGACTTGCGTTATGTCGTTAGCATGCTGGAAAGCCATCGGTCAACCTGAGTTGTCTCCGTCACCTACTCTCCTTACTGCATTCGATGGTCGTTCTTTCCGACCACATGGCATCATTCCTTCTTTCCCTGTGCAGTTAGGGGGGAAGACCGTGTGCGTCGAAGTAGAGGTAGTTGATGCCCCCATCGACTACAATCTATTATTAGGTCGTAGTTGGACTTATGCAATGCAAGCGGTGGTCACTATAGTTTTCTGAGTCTTACTGTTTCCACATGAAGGCCGGATAGTGACTATTGATCAGTTGTCCTTCTCTCTACCCAACCCAGCCTTGGGGGCATCCACGGTTCCCATGGTAGATAATCCTCAAGCCGGTGCATCAATGTAGGAGTTGGTTTGTGCCCATGTTTGATGGGTACCTTCGATTACCCACCTCCTTAAGGCGATGTCAATTTTATATCGACTCACCACAAGGCTGAGATTTTCCATGTTTCATCGTTCTGCATGACTTACTTTCAGGATCCGTGGATTCTTCCTTCCCCATCAGACACGATCGATGCGATGGGGCATGCGGGCATGTCTACACCCTTATCGGCCACTGAAGTAGCGTACTATTTAGTCCAGCAAGCTTCAGCTACCCCTGATCCGATTCTCGCACAAGAGTTGGATCCACGCCTTGAGCCTATCTGGGCTCAGGATTCTCTTGTCAACACTGATTCGTTAGATTTAGTTTTGCCTTCTGACGAAGCAATAATCGAAGCAATGACTGGTCCGGACAAACCCTGGGAAGATCTTCATCACAAATCATATTTCCTCCCAGAGTTACACCGAATTGAGGCAGGGGAATTCACTATCACCATGACGGGAGATCAGCCTTATCCCATTAACCTCTTAGCTACACAGGATGTTTATGCTGAGGGAAATAAGGTGACTATCGCTTCCACGATACCCATCAATATCTCCCGAAAACCCGACATCATGGAGAATGTCTTCGTCGGAGCAAATTGCTCCCCCGAAGAGATTCAGATTTACACGGATCTTTTTAAAGAATTCCACGATGTTTTTGCTTGGTCTTACGAGGAAATTCCAGGCATCGATCCGAAAATAGTTGAACATGAGATCACTATGTATCCGGACACTAAGCCTATTCGACATAAACTTCATCCAGTTAATCCTAGGAAGGCAGCAGCCATCAAGTCTGAGGCTGAGAAATTTCTTAAGGCAGGGTTCAGATACCCTATTCACTTGACTCAATGGGTGTCAAATCCCCTGCCAGTTGATAAAAAACAAGGCACGATTCGTGTCTGTACCGATTTCCGTGATTTGAACAAGGCATGTCCGAAAGATAATTATCCAACCCCATTCATCGACCAGATCATTGATGAGTGCACCGGTTGTGAAGCCTTTTCGTTCATGGATGGTTTCTCAGGATATAACCAAATCCAAATCAAACCTGAGGACCAACACAAAACGACATTCATTTGTCCATGGGGTACATTTGCCTATCGAAAAATGCCTTTCGGTCTCAAGAACGCTGGAGCCACTTTCCAGCGGGCCATGTATTTTGCGTTTGATGACCTCAAACATATAGTCGAGGCCTATCTAGATGATTTACCATCACGCTCTTGCAAGCAAAAAGATCATCCTATGCACCTCCGACTCATCTTCGAACGCTGTCACTACTTCCGGATTCGCTTAAATCCCAACAAGTGCAGCTTTTGCATCACGTCAGGACGTTTGTTAGGTTTCATCATTTCAACAATGGGGATTATGGTCAATCCTCTTAAGGTGGGGGAAATAGTCCAGTTGCCCCCCCCACGCACAATTTTACAACTTCAGAGTCTTCAAGGCAAGGCGAAATTCTTACGACGCTTCATCGCCAACTATGCCAAAATCACCAAGGGCTTCATGCGTTTACTGAAGAAAGACATTCCTTTTCTCTGGGATGAAGCAATGCAGCACTCTTTCGATGCATTGAAACACACCCTTACAACCGCACCTCTGCTACGGCCACCAAATTATAACAAGGATTTCTTATTATATTTGGTTGTCGCAGAGTCAACCATAAGCATGGTTTTAGTTCAGAAAGATGATTCGTTTTTTGAATACGTGATCTACTACTTGAGCTGAGGCCTTGTAGGACTGGAACTTAATTATACCCATCTCGAAAAACTTGCATTGGCAGCAGTCCATGCTGTCCAACGGTTCCGTCACTATGTTTTGTTTCACAAGACCAGCGTCATCGCTGTCGTGAATCCATTTCAGTACATGTTGACACGACGAGTTATCGGCGGAAAAATCAGTAGATGGATGGTCATCCTCCAAGAATTTGACTTAGACTTCATTTCAGCCAAGTCCAAAAAGTCGTTGGTCTTCGCAGAACTTATTTCGAAACTTTCGGTTGAGTCAGGTGACGTTGTGCCTGAGGAATCACCTATCCGGGGGGATATGTTTTTGATCAAATCGTCTGACCCCTGGTATGGAGATATACTGATCTATATCCAGACTTTGAAGTGTCCTACCTCTTCTTCTCACGATGAGCATCGGCGGATACGCCATCAAGCCAAGAACTATCTTATACTCAATGATACTTTGTATCGGCGAGGCGTAGATTGTATCTTGCGTCAATGCCTCACTCATGAGGAGGCCATCATAGTGCTCAACGATTGTCATACAGGAGCTTGTGGAAGTCACTTATTTGGGTTGGAAACAACCCAAAAAAATTTACGAGCAGGTTACTTTTGGCCCACACTTATTAAAGATTGCATCGAGTCGGTCAAGAAGTGCCATCCATGCCAAGTCTTCTCGCGGAAGATGAGGGCACATCCAGCTCCCATGTTTCCTATCATAACAGTCGGTCCCTTCACCAAGTGGGGGATTGATTACACTACATGCAACCCCCCATCAGCAAGGGGGCACCACTATATCATTGTAGCTGTCGACTACTTCACTAAGTGGGTCGAAGCTATGCCGACATTCAAAGATGATGGAGAGACTGTAGCTCTCTTCTTATTTAACCAGATTATAGCACGGTTTGGAGTCCCGAGAGAGATTGTCACTGACCATGGCAGTCACTTTCAGAACCAAATGATGTCTAAGATAACATCAAAACTTGGGTTACGGCAGGACCACTCATCACCTTACTACCCCCAAGCCAATGGGAAAGTGGAAGCTGTTAACAAAACGCTTAAGACAATGCTACAACGAACCATCAACTCAGCCAAGTCAAACTGGCATTTGATGTTATACTCGGCATTATGGGCTTACCGAACATCAGTTAAGACTGCAACTGGTTTCTCACTTTTCCAACTCGTTTACGGGCTGGAGGCAGTCTTTCCCATCGAATGTCAAATTCCATCTCTGAAATTAGCAGTACAGTTACTGCCAGACACTTCTCCTCTTGAAGAACGATTAGTACACCTAGAGCAGCTTGATGAATAGCATCGTGATGCAGCACTGGCCAACGAGGCTCATAAACATAAGGTTAAGTGTTAATATGATAGGTCCATTCGTCCTCGGGATTTCTCTGAGGGCGACCTTGTTCTGGTTTACGACCAAGATAAGGACCCCCTGGGGGCAGGAAAGTTTAAACCCATGTGGTTCAGACCCTTCATTGTTAAGGAGGTGTTAAAAAAGGGTGCTTATCGTCTGGTTGATTTTGAAGGGAATGCTTTGGTAGAGCCTAGAAATGGGCTCTACCTCAAGAAGTATTACTCATAGGGTCACTGTGGGTAATTTTTTGTAACATATGTATAGTCTTTGTGCTATTACTTTCTTTGGTTTATTTTGAAAAATGTGTCATGGACGTGTCATTAATGTTATCTTTCGTCACTATGGAAGATGTCAAGTGAGTCCGAGGTGTTCATTGGGTATGCGGACGGTGCTAGTCGACACACGCGGAGGCTTGCCTCCGCAGCTTGGGTAATCTTTACACCACAGGGTCAGTTGTTATCTTTCAGAGGGATATGCTTAGGTGACACCACAAACAATGTTGCTGAGTATAGCATAGTTATTGAGTTGCTTCGTGACGCTTTGTCATTGGGTATCTCTCATCTCCGGGTCTATCTAGACGCTCAACTGGTTGTGTCACAGCTAAACCGAATATACCGTGTGCATGATCCTACTTTACACTGAAGATTCCTTAGGGTACGTCTCTTGGAATGCAACTTTGATTATATTACATATTTTCATGTTCCTAGGAGTCTAAATCAAATCACTGATACTCTAGCTAATCACATTTTAGATTGGCATCTTACTCACACATAAAAAGATCATGATCATACACATGTAAATACATTTTTTGCACCCATAATCCATAAAGACACAGAAAAGAAATAAAAACCATATATAAATATCCAAAAATCCTCAGAGTACATAGATGGGCACAAGCGCCTCAAAAAATGGGAACCATAATGAGTCACCGGGGCTTATTCCCTCAAAAAATATATACAATAAGGTGATCATGGCACATAAAAAATTTTACAAGGTTGTTTAGGGCCTATGGGCCCTGTTGTAATCATGTACAACTTGGCCTAAATGCCTAAACAATTGGACCCATGTCCGAGGTAACCCCACCATATGAGTCTGCATGGAGGGCGGCATGTCCTCTATCTCATCCATGGGAACTATGTGAGTGAGCTCAGTGAAGTTCAGCTCAATCTGCCTAAGAGCCCTCTCGGCCTCTCCTGCTGGAGGGTTCCCTGCTACTGCTGCCCCTCCGACGGTGGAAGCTGCGGCCTCTGGCCGTGGGCGGCGCCTGTTCCGTGCAAAATCGACAGGTCGCACGGGTCCCACATCTTCACGCAACACAATGTTCACCCATCAAAAACTCTGTTATACAAAAAACATGATATATATATAAAAAGACATAAAAATTACATATACAACCAAAAAGACTAGGTAGGTGGAGACTTACCCATATCCCCTCGCTCCTCACCAGGAGGCACTGGTATCGCTAGATCTTTGGAAAAGTCGATCCTGGCATATGGGTAATCCTCGATCGTCGGAATCTGTCACGCCAACCATGCAATAGAAATCATCATTGAAGGCCTCGGTGGTCCTCCCACCACCCTGTCGCGGCAACAACGCTGGCCATCTGCACACTGCCGGGAAAGTCGCCATATGTCCTCGTATAGTCAGCCGAGGACTAAAGCATGGAACTCTCTCAAAGAAAAATGAACACAGGATGGTCCCGAACCCAAAGTTCATGTGCGTCCACTGTCGGCAATAAGTCAATTGCCTCTTCATGTTCTCTAGTAGTGTGGTACTCCAATCGAAAATCTGTGCATTCAAGCACTGAATTGCACAGTTCATCTGTGTGCGCGAAGCCTGATGCACAGCTGCAGAGCTGGTAATCCACCCAATGAGTGATAAAATAGTCTATAGGGTGAGGCTAGTGATCCTACCAACGAGCACCGAAGAAGGTCTCGGGTCAGTCCCAGCCTCGCAATACTTTGCTATCAATTCCGAGACTTTGCTCGGCCCAGCAAGAAACGTTTGAAAGTTAACGGGTTCCCCTCTCCTCGAGAGGCCCGTCAAAATATAGATATCCTTGGTGGTGGGCACCAAGGATTTCCCCTCTATCATAAATGGCTCTGCATCTAGGTGCCAATAGTCAACCAAGGCATCCAGTAGCCTGGGTTGAGCACGCATGAATTGACACAAGAAAAAAATCACCAAGCCACACTGTGACAACACGACCATCACATTTGGATCTGCAGCCACTGCCTCATTGGCAGTCTCATGCTCCCTCTCTCTCCAATGAACATACATCCTGTCAAACACAAAATGAAAAAAAAGGGGGAGTTAGATCTTGCCAACTCAATTTTCATTGGTGCGGGGGTAACCCGCGGGCTATCAAGGTGACAATCGTGGGTACCTGCGTGCAGTTTTGACTCTACGCGCGGGTACCTATGGGCTGTCCCTGGACAACCCGCGTTTTACTAGGGCTGACCCCTTGGAGGGTGACGGCCACCCCCAAAACATGCCCAAAAACATTAAATGAAGTATTAAAATGCAAGAGGAGGGAGTTTGTACTTACTTGGTCCAAGCAGAAGTCCGTTTGGTCCACTGTAGCTCCCGGAATCACGATCTCTGGCAAAAGGGGTCTTTTGGCTCCAGAGTCAATTTCAGAATCAGCAATGGTGATAATGAGCTGCCAGCTTCTATTTATAGACTTTTTGGCCTCTTTTTGTCACCCTTTTGGCCCCTTTTATCAGTTTCTTTATACCAAAAACCATTGTGAGTGGTTTCGGAGTTATATGGGAGGGATTTGATCAGGTATTGGGACATTTTTCATTGAGTTTCAGAAAATAAAAAAATACATATGGACGGACCATATTTTTTTTTTTCAAAAATCAACCTGAGCATATAGGGTAGGATTCCATCCCCACTATTGCATATCGTTTCCTTTTGTTCTTACAATATAGGATCGATCCCATCCGGTTGTGACACGGAACCGTCATATCTGCTCTAGAAGTGTCGCAACTTGGTGGTAGAGCTTACCAAAACATGGATGCCCTACGTAGTTCCTGGTTGCATTATGGTGTCCATGCCGTTTCTGACAAACTAGTAGGCTCGGGAGTCCGTATAGTCTTTCCTGAATATGGGTTTGAGCCTCATTTACATGGGTCTTTTTCACTCTTTGTCTTACCCTCCGGACTCCCAAAACATAACGGGTCTCCTTTTAAGCCCTTTTCAGACCCTTTAAACATGAAAAGATTGCCGAGCGATCTTGTGACTCTTCACGCTCGTTAAACTGAAATTTGAAGTCACGTCTATCCAGCGGTAGTTTACCCATTTTTCGGTCCGAACGGTCAACTGTACGAACCAAGGAATACTCTATCGAATTCCAATTCTTTAGAAGAGTATCCTTAGTTATAATTTTATTCCTTTTTCAGGCCAGAGGGACTAAATTTACAAAAAAGAAACCCCCCCGGAGTCCATAGTTAAGCTCTTTTCAGACTCCCTAAAATTGAAAATATTGTCGAGTGACCTTATTCTTTCACACTCGTTAAAACGTTCCAGAAGAATATTCCTGATGGAGTCCATAGTTAATATTTTTTCAGACTCTTTAAAATTGAAAAAATAGCCGAGTGATCTTGTCCTTGTCACACTCGTTAAAATGGTTTTGAATTGACGTCTAGTTGGTGCTAGTTTACCCATTTTTCGAACCGACTAGACTAATTGATGAAAAAGGTACCCCAATGGAGTTTCCTTTTATGCTTTTTTAGACTCTCTAAACGTGAAAAATCACCGAGCTTCCCTTCTCTGGGCTCGTTAAACTTACATCGAAGGACGTTACCATCGTGTGTTCTATCAACCACACTTGCATCCTTTACCCATCAGCCTAGTAACCGTTTGCTTTTGCGTCTTAACACCTTTGGCCACTGGAGGATTTTTCCCGAGTATCATTTCCTAGAACATCAGTCTTGTCCTTGCGCCTTGAGCTTGTATGTTTTCTATGCTCGTTCCTCCACTGTAATGTAATATTCCTTTATTCTTTTCAAAATACTCAAAAAGAAAAAAAAAATCAAATATACCCCAAAAAGAGGATGGGAAAATTATTTTCTTTATAGAAAGCATCATGAGTCGCCCTTGGATATAGCACATCTATACATTTGATTCATCATAATTTGGGGATGTAGTACGACCTTAGGAAGCTTTGCTCGCTATATTGAGTTGTGTCCTCCACCATTTGGTTACTCTTCCAAACACATGGAGAGTTTGCGTTGCCTCCTGCTTCGTAGACTTATGATTAACAGATATGTTGCCTGAGTCTTATCACTTGTCGTGCTATTGTCCAAGGGAAGTTTGTTACTTAACCTGAGTCATCCCCTCTGCAATATGTTTCTCGTCCGCATACCCGACCATCCTGAACATCCAATCAAGTCTTTGTTCGAAATCACTAAAGCCTTCAGTCCAATCATCAAGATTATCAAGTCCACAACCGACGAGCTGTCAAAGACCTCTGGGTAGTGTAGTCGTACACTCATATTACACTCCTACCCGAGTTTAGAAGATTTTAAAGTTGTTGCTCGAGTTCTAAAGTACAGCCATCAGGCCGAATCAGCTTCTGAGAGATGGATACCTTCTATGTATATCTTTCTGATTTTGAGATGTAGCTCCGCTGTGTATTGTCCGCGGCTACTCTTTATACTTATTTGACATGGATCTACAGTGTATTTGATTGGTAGCCATGGTTCTGATTTATCCCGAGCATGGTTATGCCCGCCTCGGTGAGACATTTGATATTTTTTACAGACAACACCTCCTAATTCCTGATTCCTGGGCTCACTCATTCATCATATCAGTATAGATTGGTAAAGAATTGGTAATGTATTTCGGCCATCAGATGCTCTTCTGACCTCACACATTAGGGGGCATCTATTAAAACCCTAAATTGCACCATCCATGCTTACCTAGCATCAGGCCAACTCATTTCCCTTCATTTCCAAAGCCATGCTAAACAGACTCTTCAAAAACCTTCTAAATTAAGTAACCCGTGCCCTAACCTATCACTGGGTGCGTTGGAACGATGGCAGGCCTTATACTGCACGCATTGGAACGTGGGTTGGCCCCCTACAACACGCGTTTACCTAACAAAGCAAAAAATCAGGAAAGTTTCCACCGGGACGAAAAGATTTGGGTTAGTTAACTCGAACTCCCAGCCATGCATGGCCGAGATTTCGTCTAAAACCCTAGCTCCTTCTAGACTATAAAAGAAGGGGTAGGGGTACTATTCAAAGGAGGAAAAACATAGCAAAAAAACTCTGCCCAATTGCCGAATCCGTTTTGTCCCAACCCTTTAGCCTTTCCTCAAGCTTTAGGAGAATTCAAGCAAAGCAGTTGGAGGACAAAGAAGAGGAGGAGCCCAAGATCAGGATCGAGGAATGGTGGCCGATCTCTAAAATCATTGTAAGTTGATTCATCTTGATATTAATAAAAAGATACTTTTCCCGTCCCAAATACACGAGTTTTATATGTTTTATTTGATTTGTGTTTAATCTCTAATCCTCTAGTAGAACAATAGCATGCATGCGTAGTTTTATCGTGATTGCAGGATCGCTTTTTGGAAGGAGCAGCAGAAGAAAGGGGATAAAGCTCATTGGAGGATCTACACCAACCATCGATAAAAAGGTTAGTTGATTCTTCCCATGTGTGCATGTGAAAAAGGGTTTTAGATTTGGGGTAGAAGGTTAAAAGTAGTTTATGAAGGGTCATGATCTGCATGCAAGTTTAAGCCCTAGCTTGTTAGTCCGTAGGGTAGAATAACCCCACAACAGAGAGTATTTTCCTTACCCGTCATATTCTTTGATGCACCACTATCAATGAGCCATGTGTCATCTCCAGGTGATACAGATCCTGAGAGAGCTAAGATCAAGACATGGTCCTTAATCATCTTCATAGGTGGTTCTTCATCTTCGACAATGTGAGCATGTTGGATTTTGTGCTTCCTCTTATACTCTTCTCTTCTGACTGGACAATTTTTCACCTTGTGTCCCATCTTATCACAATGATAGCATTGTATAGATGAGAGATCTCGTCCCTTGCGTTGTCCTTTCTTCTGAAAATTTATTGAATGAGATTCTTGATTGTTGAACTTGTTTGATGGTTGCGGTTCTTTATGAGATTCCCATTTGAAGTAGGGTTTCTTCCTTCCTCCTTTTGTATGAGTAGCTAGGGCTTGATCATCATCCCTTGCTAGTAGTGCTTCACGGTTGGCTACCCTTGTCTCTTCTTGGGTGCA
>ML841351.1:4762-40777 GCA_009831015.1 Picea engelmannii | reverse complement strand
AGTCCTTTTTGGGAAAGATTAATTTTGTCAGAAGGTTTGTCCTAAGCTTCTCAGAAATGGTTAGACTGTTACAAAATTTAATTTAAAAGGATGTTGTGTATTTTTGGGGATCACAAGAAAGGTAGGCTTTTGATTCAATTAGAAAATCAATAATAGAGACCCCTTCCTTGATGAGTCCCGATTTTTCTCAGGATTCCACTCTTTACACCTTTGCTTCTGACTGATCTTATGTTGTTGTGCCTACATAGAAAAACGTTGAAAGCAATGAGATACACATTGCCTTCATGAGATCAGCTTGAAAGAAGTAGATATTAATTACCCAGCAGTATATCAACAGTCATATGTTGTTTTCAAAGTAGTGAAACACTTCCGGTCTTACCTATTGAAATCCAGAACCAAGGTTATTGTTCCTTACCCAGCTGTAAGAAATATGTTAGTACAAAAAGAACTAGACGAGAAAATGGAAAATTGGATGATGTCACTACAGGAATATGACCTTGAAATAACCCCTGCACAAATTGTTAGAGGTCAATGCATGTGTAAACTAGTGGCTGATTTGATTGAAGAACAAGAAAGTCAAATAAACACCTTAATTGTGAATCGGCATAACAAAAAACATATCAGTTGTGCACAAGCTACTACTAATTCTTGGTATGAGAACATTAGATTTTATTTCACACGTGGATATTCTCCCTGCAATCTTGATCCTAAAAACAGAAGACCACTTAGTCTTAAATCTGCATCTTTCCAGTTAATAAATGATGTATTATTTCGAAAGAAATTTGTTGTTGTTTTTCTGCGTTGTTTGGAAAAGGAAGAGTAAGAAAAAGTGTTATCTGAACTTCATGTAGGTGAAGTCATTGGTCACTTCGGTGGAGATACCATTGCCCACAAAGTGTTAAGAGATGGGTACTATTGGCCTGCCTTGTTTAAATATTCCCACACGATGTCCCACAAATGCATAATTTGCCGAAAGGCTGTAGGACAAGTGAAAAAGGAAGCATTCCCTTTACATCCTATTACTGTGGATTTACCTTTTTAGCAATGGGGACTAGACATCATAGGACCAATTAATCCCTATTCTTCATAGAAGCACAAGTATATCCTTACAACAACAGACTATTTTACAAGGTGGTTTGAAGTTGTACCTTTAAAAGTGGTAAACACAAGTCAGGTAGTATCTTTTATGAACTCTCATATCATCACTCGATTCGCCATTCTCGAGTGTCTGGTTTTTTATAACACTTCTTAATTTTCGTCCCTTGACATGAAATTTTTTTCTTTGGAAAAAGGGATTAAACTGAAGTATTCTGCAAGCTACTGCCCTCAAGGAAATGGCCTAGCAGAATCAAAAAACAAAAATTTAATCAAGATTATTAAAAGGATAGTTTCAGAAAATCACAAAAAATGGCACAATGCATTGTATAATGCACTCTGGGCTGATAGCGTAACACCAAAATCTTTTGTTGGAAATTCCCTGTTCTTCCTCATTTACGGAAGAGAATCCATTCTCCCCTCGTATGTCTTACTTCCTTGTCTGCAATTTTCACAGAAAGTTCAAGAAGAGGAGTGCCCTCCTCTAGAAAAATGAATAAATGCCTTATTAAAACTAGAGGAAGTGAGGGCACAAGAAAAGAATAAATTGGATCAACACCAACAAATTGTAAAAAGATGGTTTGATTTGAATTCATATTTAGATGGGAATTTCTATGTCAGAGATCTAGTTCTCAAGTGGGATAAATCTCGTGGGGGTAAGGGGGAACATACCAAGTTCCAAAATGTGTGGCTGGGACCGTTTGTAATTTATGAAAAATTGGGTCCCAGCTCTTTCTATCTGCATAATTTAGAGGGAAAACCAGACATTTTCCCAGTGAATGGCCAGGCCCTCAAGAGGTATTTCACCTGATTATTTATGTTCCACTCTTTTGTAAATATTTTTTTTAATTTTATTTTCTGTTTTTTATTTTGGTTCTTTTCATTTTGCTTGATTTTGATGTTTTCTAAATAATTATGTCCAAGTCACCATCTCATTTGTGGAAGGGAATCATAATTTTTTTTTGTTATCAGCAGTTGATAACTTCCCAAGCACCTGAGTAGTAAGTGCTAAAACTCAGATCAGCAGAAGTGAGTTTCTGTTCAAATCAGTGTTTTTGGTTTCTCATTGAAATTACAAGTAGATGTGATTGTCATTAATAAACTTCTAACGTTGTCCATGTTTTGAGAAAAAAAACTCAATTGTACCTTCCCGTCCTCGATATGGTTTCCTAACCGAAATCTAAGTGTCCAAATCATGATGAAGGTCATCAAAACAGAAGAATAATTGGTAAAAGATCAAATTTTTTCATTCCAAACTACAAGATTTTCAGTATCACCCCACCCTCTTGAATATTATTAAGTTATTCAAATTATAAACAAATTCTAGAGGGTTGAAAGCACGGTAATGTGTGAGAAGTGTATGTAAACCCGCCGAGATGCTGAACAAGTCTGCTGCCAGCGGTTAAATGCATGCATGATACCAAGGAAACTTCGTCGGGGTACTGAACAAGCCTGCTGGCAATGAAGCAATGTCGGGTTTAAGAAGATCCTCAAGTCTATTTTCAATTTGATCAAAGTGAAAAGATGTATCATATCATAAATGGATAACTCTTGGACAGGATAGAGGTACTAGAGTAGGTCAAATGACATCCCTGTCGAGGCTATGGATGCCTGCTGGCAGCAGTGGACCTGTCAACGGTGTCGAAGTCAACTGCATAAACAATCACTACACTCGTAATCTAAGTTAGATACCGAATGACATCTTTTTAGACAGAAATACATCTGATGCTAAACTGCGTTATTTTCTAAGTTATGATCAGTATGCTTGACCTCTTGTTAACTATTTCTAAAAAAAGCATTTCATCTTATTCACCCTAACATGAATTTTCTAGTGATGCAGAGATAAATGCTTTGCCCAGTACATCGCCATTTTTGGCAACCACAATATGATTTTCGATACGTATTGCGATCAAAAGAGACTATACCTTTCTGTAGTTGCCATCACCTTCTATTTGTAAATGTTTATGTTTTAAGTTTCGAGGCGATGATTGGGTTAAGTTTACCTTATTGAGTTTTTTTTCGTGTGCATTTTCGTTTGTTTTATTTTTAATTCATGACTGTAAGCATGAATTTAAATATAAAACTTGGCTTGGTTTCATAATATTTTACCTTAGAAATATCATTTTAAAAGGCACCCATGAATGGTATAAACTCAAGACTTATGAACTTATTGATTAATAAACTATCGAAATCCTTATGTATTATGGGTACCATGACTTCATTGGTTCTATATTTTATTGTTGATTTCATTCATGAAATGTTTTGAATGCACAAAAATGATTGGTTAACAATTGATATAATCTCATGAGTTAAATTGTCATATCAACATTCATATCAATTGGTACAGGCATGTTGTACCTATGTTTTCAATTCACCTTGCTCGCATGAAATATTAATGAGATAATTCATTATGTGTGTGGGGTTTTGTACTATGGAGGGTTTGGCACTCATTGTGAGAAATGGTTTTTAGTTTTACAAGCCCTCTGTTTTTCATTTTCCCTAACCCTTTATGTTCGAGTTATGACAGTCCCTAGACCTTAAATTTTTCATGCCATCACAGTTCACTTAGACCTGTCTCTGTTCCTCGTCCATTGGAAACCTAAACCTATCCCTTGTGATATCTATTGTATCCTTGTCACCATGGTTATGGCACCTGTGGTTCGTATTAAGATAAACATATGCCAAGATTTTTTATCCCATGATGACGCTATTGATGACCTGAAGGCTCATGGATGGGATGTCTTCCTCAAGAAGTTCGAAGGCTATAATCTCCAGGTTGAAAAATATATTGCACAAACTTTTGACTATTTTAGGGCCAAGGTCGGTGATGTACATTTGGAATTAACAGAGGAGAAGGGCGACATGACTCCCTTTAAAAGGTAAGAGGTTGTTTAAGAATGATAAAATAGAGGATGTCCTGTGGATTTTATTCATGGTTTCTTTCAAATCCACTTGTTGTACAAAAGGTATTCCCATTTCTTTGCTAAAACCTAGATGGCACAGTCTCCTTTTAATTCTGAAACAGTTCGTCACTTGTGAAGGTCGGTATGGGCTGGTTTTTCTGTATCACATTGGGTTGCTTATGATTTTCATAGGGTTTGAGTTGCATATTCCTTTTTACCTATTAATGATCCTTTACAAAATGGTCAAGCGCTATAAACGATAGAGCGCAAATTCTCTGTCTAGTATGTTTCATCACAGACTCATTAAGATACTATTGGTTGCTCACCTATCGTAAATTGGTGATAGTTGGGAGGGTTTTCTGATCCGAAATGGCTTCACCCAGGTCGACGATATAGTCATCCCCCATTTAATTTTAAACCCTAATTTGTATAGACCAATGACTGAAATCCAGGTGGTCAATTCACTTGATGGCTCAGAATTTATTGAACTAGTTTTTGTTGTTGATGAAACCCCTGTGGATAAGGAATTACCATGTATTTTTTCACCTAGAAGATATTTGTAATAGGTAATTACCGAATTAAAAGGAAAGGACCATCATGTGCCTATGAACGAATATAATTTAAATGATAATGATAAACCTATTATGAAGAATTTTTGTGCGGGAAAGAAACCACAGAACACAGATTTAAATTTCAGGAATAAGAATGTTCGTCATTTGATTTCTAGAAAACTAAGAAATCAAAATAGTAATCATCTGAGCTTGATTGATCTGATCGAGATCGATGATCGGTGTTCATATCGGGAGATAGATTATTTCTTGTCTCGTGAAGACCCAAAAAAATAGTGCCCCAGGAAAGAGGTTATTACCCAGGTTGAAAAGTATGAATTCGTGTCTAATTTAACCCCTCGTCTCAAGGGAAAAGAAGGTTTTTCAGGTATTGGTCACATCCTGGAACAAACCACATGGACACATGAAGCACCTGTTGTCAGTTGTGTTCCACGTCAGTCTTCCATTACCCGAGTGCCTTGTGATAGTTGCCTCGATTGGATAGAGCGTTATTATAGATATATTTCTCTCTTACAGGCTCAAGTGAAACGCTTGGCTACTCAAAATACCCTATTGGAACAAGAGAATGTTGAATTGAAGGCAGACACACAGAGGGAAAGAAAAATATCCAAGAATTCCATGAATATCATAATAAAAAACACAACCAGTTTCAAAGCCATTATAAATTATGAACTATCAGATCCTTCTTTTACTAATTTCTAATGGTAAAACGATTTTGTTTTGATTTTATTCCATTTTGTTATAAAAAATCGAAATAGAGAGATTTAATTTGATTTCATTTGTTATTAATAAGACTAGCTACGGAATCTATGATTCTATAGCCAGTCTGTTGGCATCCAATTCACATTTTTTTATGTCTTTATGAACTGCCTACACCTATGTTTTGCAAACACCAATTCCTCGTTGCAATTTTCAAATTAACGACATTTTCATTTTTTGCGACATTTATACACCTATTTTCGTTTTGTTTTCACGACTGTAAGCGTGAAAAATTAAATCCTTCAAAGTCACATTGGGATCACTATCTGAACTGTCATTATCTCTTTTGTCGATATGCCTATTGCGCTTACCTTCTATTTATCATTATGTAGCTGGAAGGAATTTCAAACTATACTCATTGGACATTCTTATATTGATTGTGTGATTTGGTTTCATTAAGTGAGTAATGCATTGGTATTTGGATTATCTTTTTATTTGACCTACTTAACCTTTGGTTTCATAAGATGTATGGGTATTATGTTTAAATCTTTCATACATATCTTTTAAATATAATCCCTATGTTAATGTTTTCATAACTATTGGTTGGTTGATTATATGAATGCACATTGGCGCATGGTTAATATTTGATTTTGGTTTCAATTGGAATGACTTATGGTTCAAAACGTTGGCACAATGTTGATTGTGCGTTGGATTATACACTCACCATTGTTTTCATTGATCAGCCAATTGATATGCTATAATGGGTTGAACTACTATGTAAATCGGCGGTTGTACTGTGGAAATTAATGTTTTTCATGGCAGTGAATAACTCCACCACCTTCGCACGATGGCATTTATGCCTATCCCTTTTGCTCGTTCATTTCTGTTAGCTCGAGTATCTCTGCTCCTGTATGTGTTTTGATCCAAACCCTTCGCTTACCATGTGTTCGGCTCCATGGCACCAGTCGTGCGAGTCAAGCCCAACGGAAACCAAGCCCTGTTACTGTTTGACAATGCCCACAGAGACCTGGAGGAAAATGAATGCCTCCCTTTTATACAACGATTTGAGGGTTTTAACCTCTGTGTAGCACGACATTTTTCCATGACTTTCGATGGATGTCGAGCCAAGGTGGGTGACATACAGTTGGAGATCGATGAGCAGTTTATCAGCTCTGTTACAGGGTTACCTACCTCAGGACAACGGTGGTTTAAGAATTGTAAGGTCGAGGAAGTGCCATGGACATTGTTGTTCCTCTCATGCAAAGTCACTTCTTGTGACAGAGGTATGCCCATATCTATGCTCAAACCATGATGGCACGACTTATTAATGCTAGTCAAGCAGTTCGTGACCTGTGAAGGTCGATACAGACTTGTGTTCCTCTACCACATGCGTTTGCTGATGATTTTTATAGGGTATCGTTTAAACGTTCCTTTCTACTTTCATCGTAGCTTGTATAAAATGTCAAAAAAGTTTAAGAGGCAGAAGGCTGACAGCAACCTGTTCCATCATGGACTTATTAAACTCATGATCATTTATCATTTGGGTTTGCATGGTGATAGTTGGAGGGATTTCATCGCCCGTAATGGCTTTGAGGACACAGGCCCTGAACAGGTTGACAAACCTGTGATAATTGAAGCCAAGGTCGAGCCGCATGTACCCTTACATGTCCTACTGCCTAAACCCTCGGCCGACCCTCCTATCTACTTACCAGACATTGGAAATAAGAAGTTCGAAGATGTTAAGAATCCTACAAGCAAAAAGCCCAAGGAAAACCTTACTGCTAATGCCAAATGGAAGAGGAATGCCCGACTCATTTCGAGAATGGCTAGAAACAAACCGAAACCCTCTACCGAGTCAAACCCTATCGTCCTAAGTGAGGATTCTGACTCTGATGTAGAACGATTCTTAGCTAGCGAATACCCTTATTCGCAGGGTTTGTGCCCAAAGACACCTTATGATTTTGTAACAAATCTTCCCCCTGCCTAAGAAATGACCCTAGCTACCCTGGTATTAAGTTGCCTAATGAAACCCTCAGCCACATATCCAAACCCCCGCCTGCCCTTTCAAACCCTACACAGTCTTCCTGTGGCCAATGTGATTTATGGTTGGAACGTTATTACGTTGACATTCCCATACTCCAATCAAAAATCCAGTCGCTGGAAAGCCAAGTTGCATTATTGATCAATCAAGAAGACC
Source organism: Picea engelmannii (assembly GCA_009831015.1). NCBI lineage: Eukaryota > Viridiplantae > Streptophyta > Pinopsida > Pinales > Pinaceae > Picea > Picea engelmannii. The sequence goes on along the minus strand of ML841351.1, from coordinate 33,314 downwards.
AACTTCAAGCAGCTGATAAGAAATAGAAGACAATAGGCTCGATCCTTTTCAAAAACATTGAATCGCCTACGACAATTATCAACTCCAAATTGGCATAATCAAGTCGTCTCGTTGCTATATAGGTATGAAAATTTGATATCGTTTCGGTTTTGTGAATAATCAAGGTTAATGAAATGATTTGAATTATGTTTTTAAATAGCTCAGTCTCTCATTCAAATTGCCTCTGTCATTTGGTGATTATCCTGTACATGGTTTCGTTTCACTAAAAATAGAAGGAATTTCGATTTGATATACGATTCGCTCATAGATTCTCATTGGATTTGAATGGTTTTTTGTTCGGATTTCATTTTCTAAGTTTGTCTGATTGAAGTAAGGAAATTAATGATGTGTTTTCGATTGAATTCGTTTTGTATACATTCTGAACAAGAATTTTTCCACGACCAAATTAGAATACGATCATGTTGCATCTGATCTCGTTATGATTCGTATACTGTGATTGGTAAATGATTTCGGGAGTGTAGTTTTTAAGATATGATGTGTCATGTGATTCTCCAAATCATTGAGTTCCACTCTGTTCAATTTAATTGGAAAGAACTACTCTATTTTTATAAAAACAACCATCTCATTAAAACATGTGCAAAGGCACCCGAATCACGGAACGATTATGATTTGCAATAACTATGCTAATCCCAGCTGACTGAATCGCTTGATTAGATTGTTTTTAGCTCGATCATTTTAGGAATTGGATCCCGATTGTAATTGTTGTTTTGTTTGATTTTAAATGTAAAAAATGAATTGGTCAAACCCGTTTATAATTCGTTTGATTGGAACGATTTTGGTAAAGGAAAATTGATCTTGTTTGCTCACTGTACAATGATAAACGATCGATATCCATAACGAAATCTGTTTGATTGATCCCATTACGATTTTGTTTGTGGACAGTTACAATTCAGTTATGGTTTGAATTCGCTCACAGCCTAAATCATTTGCTATACAATTATCATGATTTGAAAATAATCCTGTTCGATTCGATTATTTCTCATGTTGATAAGACAAGTATAACGAAGTGTTTGCGATTTGTTTTTTTTTCAATTGAATATAAAAATGATTTTACAACTGGTGGATTTGATTTGTTGAGAAACGATTACAGTGTTGTTCCATATGATTTTGTTCACCCGAATTACAACAATAATCGAAACAGAGTATTCCTATCTCTGTATTCGGTTGAATGATGTGGATCATGTTTGATCTCGAACGGTATAATAATTTCAAACTAAATGATTCATTTTCAAATAGTTCGTTAATGATGATTAAATTTGATTCTTTGAAAAGATTTGAATTAATCTCAATGCTGATTCTGTATCTTATTTAGACTAGCTACAAAATCGCATGATTCTGTAGCTAGTCTATAGAATTAGATTTTTATTGTTTTATTAATAAAATATCTCTCTAACTTGTCTATTTCTGACCTGTTTCAGGTAAATTCGAATTGCATGGGACATGTTGGGCAATTCTAGAGGATATTTGGGTGTTTTAGTTTTATTTTAATTTCCTAGTTTGGTCAACCTTGGGATATCTTCCCAGATTTTATGTAAACAGTTTTATAATTTCCACAGAGAGGTTTTACCCTGTGGAAAACCTTTAAATACTTATTATTTTTGTAATAAGGATCATCATCGCTTGTGGGAGAACTGGGATTATGGATATCTAATACATACTGAGACAGAAGTTGATGTTCTGCTACAGATTTCGCTTTTCATAATATCAATTTTTTGTTTCATGTTATGCTTATCACTTTGCATTTGATTAATGACTATTATAGCTATCTTAGTCTTTTGCAAATGATATGAATTAATTAATATGATCCATGGCGGATTTCTTCCTTTACTTAAAAACACAGTAATTACTTGATTCGGTTTATGAATGACATATTTCTCTTCTTCATCAATTGAATTATTAAGTATAAATCTTTGCATAACAAGTTTACCTAATTGTGGAGATTTATAAATCATATAATTGTTGTGATTTTTATGTCTTGTTTGTCCTGTAAACAAACTTAAAGAGCATTACAACTATCGTTTACAAGAAGCTTCTGGATTATTCGGTGCAAGTTTCCTTCCTCCGATTTGCTAGCATAGTCATCATACACAGGGCAAATCTGGAGCGTGTCTCCAGGTTAGTTTGCGATTATTTTCGTTAATTTGATTAGATATACTTGTAGTTTAGATTAGTAATTTAGTTTAGTTATTTTTCTATTTTATTTATGTTCGTCAAATTATAAAAGCTAAAAAAAATATCTCTCGTTGTCTTAGGGCAGAATATTAATGAGTTTTTTCAGGTTTTATCTAAATCTGTAATTGTGGATATTGTACATTTTGTGAATAAGTTATATTGATTTAATAATTAGATTAGTTTAGTTTTATTTAATAATTAGTTTTAGTTTAGTTTGTTTAGTAGTTAGTTTTAATTAGATTAGTTTATTAGTTAGTTTTATTTATTAGTTAGTTTAGTTTGTTTTATATAGTTTTAGTTAGATTAGTTAGTTTAGATTAATTTTCTTTTGTTCTTTTAGGACCTTAGATCGGCTAACGGAGCCGCTAAACCCGTCAGGGTGGTTCATTCCAAATGGCTTGGGTTATTAGACAACCTCGGACCGGTTCCACTCTCTCAGTTGATGGACGGTCAATTTCGCCCGTCAACAAATGGTGCTAGAAGGAGGGCATGAACTTAATTAATGGCACGAGGCGGTCACAAGACTCCTCCACCCCCTAATCACTCACCTATAGTGACTAGAATCCGTTCACACGATAATATTCCCCTTCAAACAGCAACTACTTCAACCGACGATCCACAGATCACAGTTCAGCCAACAACCCCTAATCCTACAGGTGGTGGCATACAAGAGATTGTCTGTCAATCTCTTATAAAAACACATAGTGCCTTAGCTCGTATTAGGCAACCAAACCGTCCATGGGGTCAACCTCTAGACTTCTCTGATATCAGAGAACAATTAGGTGACACTAACCTCATTGTGAATCCTTCATATCCAACTTTAAATCCTGCTGCAGGAGGATCTGGGATACCTCCTTCACCACCTCCATCATCTCCTTCCTCTTCTGGAGGAGATTCTTCTGACGAAGGCAATTCACCTTCTCGGCCTTCCACACCCACTACCCCAATAGCAAATCAGAACAACCCTGCTAGGCCCTAGCTTGATCAGGATGTTGTAGTTGTACCTGGAGCTCATCACCCTTTACCTAAACACTCGGAGAAATGGCTTCCCAAGTTTGATCCTGACTCAAAACAGATAGCTGAAGATCACATTAAAAAATTTATGTTATCCATTAGACTCCGCAATGTTGAACATGAAGACATTGTTTGTAGGTTGTTCCCTTATACTTTTGAGGGTAATGCATCCACATGGTACTTTTCCCAACAACCCCATACCATAGTGTCTTGGGAAAAGTTTGAGTCTTGTTTTTTGGAAAACTTCGGAGACGGTAAGCCTCCGGAGGTCCTAGTCATGGATCTTTCTAGATTAAGAATGAACCCAAAAGAAAAAGTTAAATACTTTAATCAAAGATTCTTAATTCTTAAAAACCGAATCCCTGTAGATTCTATGCATGTTGAAGGTCTTATAATAGCTTACTACACTAAATCTTTGCATCAAAGCATAGCTATCTGGGTTAAACGATCTAAAAAATCCACGTTGTTAGAAGCCTTTGAGGAGGCCAGTCAGATTGAAAAAGACATACTTAGTCTTAAAGACTCTTCTAGCAATGAAACTAAAACTAGTTCTTATTCCAAAAAGAAGATTGAAATACTCCCCAGACCTACTCAAAACAAATCACAACCTGAAAACTCTGATTTAGAAAACTTAACGAAATTTGTTCAAAAACTGTCTAATCAAGTTATAGACTTGAAAAGGTCGACTGAAGAAGCTTCCTCGAGTAAAGGACCCTACAAACCTCCTTTCCAAAAACCTTTTCCTACCATCTGACCTAACCCAACCACCGGAGGCCTTAATCTAGAAAGCTTGCAATGTGCCCTTCAAACAATTCTAGAAGCCCAAGATAACTTGATGCCTCCTGAGACTCGTAAGGAGGTAGTTGAACAAGAGATAGTTCAAGAAGAAGAGTCTTCTCCAAACATTTTTGGACACTTCTCGGATAGCATCTTCCAAACCAACTTCGAGACAGTTCATCCTTATAATACTAGGAGCAAGACCGCAAAAAAGCCTTCTACCGATAACATTACAACTTCGCCTCCAAAGCAATCTAAAGCAGTCGAGACTAAACAGAGTAATGTGATTCCTAACTTAGATTATGATGTTGTTGAAGATCTTAAAAAGTTAAGGGCTAACATTTCTATTTATGATTTGTTGAAATTTCCATTTTTGTTACAAAAGATGTTGCAAAATATTTCAGAGAACGGCAAGAATGGTAATGGTAACAAGGTTGTGCAAAACAAAGTCCCTCAAAAGACTTCCGCTAAAAATAATCTTGATCCTCAAGATAAAGGAAGCCTTCCTGTAGTTCCTGCAAGTAATGTAAATAATGTAAATAATGTAGATAAAGTAGCCCTAGAAATTGCGAGTAAAAAGCCACAAGCTACTACTCTTAGCACTCGCAAAAATGTACCTCCTTTCTTGTTAACTTTCAAAATTTTCAACAGAAACGTGCATAATTGTATGGTGGACTCAGGAGCGTCATCCAATGTGATGCCTTGGTCTGTCTGACAAAAGATTAACGTTGAAGTGGAACCATCTACTTTAAAACTCATACAACTTGATCGGACCAATGTCAAAGTTATAGGCGAACTAAAAAATGTATTGATTAGATTATCATCTGACCCTAAGGTTCATCAGATTATTGATATAATTGTTGTGGATATTCCAGAAGTGTATGGTCTTTTTTTAAGCAGGGACTGGTCGGAGTAGCTACATGGTTACTTCGCAACAGACTGGTCTCACTTATGGCTTCCAGAGAACAGTAAGCCTAACAAGATCAAGGTGAATCGAGAGTGCTACCTTAAGTTCACAATCATAGATTTGAATGATCCCAACGAACCATATACCCCTTCTGTTGATTCACCCGAAGTCCAAGGGATGGACACCTTCTTCGGAAATTTCATGGCCGAGGCTTCACCTATCATCAATCCAGAACAACAGTCCGAGATTGTAGCATATATGCAACCAACAACTTCTACGCAACAGTCCTATGTGCCCGATGGAAATCAAATTTGGTCTCTATATTTCGACGGTTCTAAGTCTAAAGAAGGAGCTGGTGCAGGCTGCATCATTATCGATCTGGCAGGTAACAAGACATTAATGGCTTGTAGACTAGAATTTGAATTCACTAATAATACTGCAGAATATGAGGCTTTACTGCAAGGTCTCAGAAAAGCTCTGGATATGAACATTCAAAACCTGGTTGTATTTGGCGACTCTGAAATAGTGGTTAGATAGGTAAGAGATTCTATACACTGTCTTTCCCTGCATCTCAAAAGTTATCAGTCTGAGGTATAGAGTTTAATGAATAAATTTTTTTCTTTCAATATAAATTCAATTCCTAGATTAAATAAAGTTGAAGCAGACTTATTAGCTAATGTAGCCTCTAAACTTCTTCCTGCAAAAGGCTTGTCCCCAGACGCATTCTCCGTCGAGTTGTTGTTTCAACCATCTGTTCTTGACAATATTACGAACTAGAGACTATTTGATGATGATCAGCAGATCATTAACTTTCTGCACATGGAAGAAACCTTTCAAGGCGCGATGATAGATGAACGCACGCACGATGACAATTTTCACGATTTTACGGTAATACCTGATCCGAAATCTCCTGAAGCACTATCGGACATGGTAAATTCCATACCCAAATCCATAGTTAGATTAGAGAAGTTTTATGATTTTGAAGATAAATTTAAAAAGACGGTCAATTGTAAAACCAATAGTTCCTCGTTGTCTTATGAAAAAGTGAACCTAGGAACTAGTGAAAATCCTCAGTGCATTAACCTAGGCTTGGGATGTTCTAGACAAGAAAAAGTTGCATTTGATAAATTATTTAAAGAATTTAAGGATGTCTTTGCATGGACGTATGATGATCTTAAAACTTTTGACCCTAATATCATACAGCATGTCATCCCGATGAAGCCCCAAACCTTACCCTTCCAACAGAAACTGAGGAAGATGATCCCTAAACTTGAACCGACTGTTCAAAAAGAATTGAATAAAATCCTAAGTGCTAAAATAATTTTTCATGTTAGGCACACTCAATGGGTGTCCAACCTTGTCCCAGTGCGGAAGAAAAATGGGGAAATCTGACTCCGTGTCGATTTCCAAAACCTCAATAGAGCGTCTGATAAATATAACTATCCTGTCCCACCCATGGAACATATCCTTCAACAGGTATCTGGTTCCGAGAGGCTATCCTTGTTAGATGGTTTCTCTGGATACAACCAAGTCCTGATGTCTCCACCAGACCAACTCAAAACTACCTTCCGTACCCCGTGGGGCACTTATGCTTATCGTAAAATGCCCTTTGGATTGATTAATGTTGGTGATACCTTTCAGAGAGCAATGGACATTACTTTATGAGGCTTAATAAATCACTCCGTCATAGTTTACTTAGATGATGTGACTGTTTTTTCTAAAAACAAAGATGATCATCTAGCTCACTTACGAGTCGTTCTGCTACGATGTCGTAAATACGGCATCTCCTTGAACCCCAAAAAGTCCATCTTTGCAGTAGAACAGAGTAAACTCTTAGGTTTCATTGTGTCTAGTGAAGGAATGATTATTGACCCCGAGAGGACTCAGGCCATAGCTAAACTTCCCCCTCCTACATCCAAAAAATCCATGCATTCTTTCTTAGGCCAGATTAACTTCGTGAGAAAATTTGTCCCCAGTTTCTTAGAAATGGTTAGGCCTTTACAGAATTTGATCAAGAAAGACACCCAATATCATTGGGGACCCACAGAAAATCAAGCTACCCACAGAAAATCAAGCTTTTAACACGATAAAGAAGGCCATAATAGACGCTCCGTCTCTCATGAGCCCCGACTTCTCTCAAGATTTTACACTCTATACTTTTGCCTCTGGTTGTTCCTATGCCACCATCCTAACTCAGAAGAATACTGAGAATAATGAAGTACCCATCACCTTTATGAGATCTACTTTCAAAGGCACTGAACTTAACTATCCAGCAGTGGATCGGCAATCCTATGCTATTTTCAAAGAAGTTAAGCACTTCCGGTCCTATCTTTTGAAGTCAAGGACGAAAGTCATTGTCCCCTACCCTGTCATAAGGAACTTGTTAGTACAGAAGAAGTTAGGAGAAAAGAGAGCTAACTGGGTCACCTCCTTGCAGGAGTATGACTTAGAAATTACCCCAGCTTAGATTGTGAGAGGCCAAGGGTTATGTAAGTTGGTTGTTGATTCGGAAACAGGACAACAAGAAGATAGTGATACGTCAAACCTAGGAAAAAGCGATCAAAGTTTGATCTGTTGCGCACAAAACCTAGTTAGTCCTTGGTACGATGATATTAGATTATGTCTTGAACATGGGTCAGCACCTCGTCACTTAGACCCCCCTAAGAGAAGAGCATTGAGGATAAATTCTTCCTCCTTTCATTTGGTTAATGGTGTATTATTTCGTCAGAATTTTGACGGCGTACTGATGCGCTGTCTTGAAAAGGACGAAGCAGAAAAAGTCTTATTAGAGTTGCATGCAGGAGAAGCTGGTGGTCACTTCGGTGGTGACACCACTGCTCATAAGGTTTTAAGAGCCGGTTACTACTGGCCCACTCTTTTTAGAGACACCCATGCCTTGTGTCGTAGATGTACCATCTGTCAGAAAGCATTAGGGCGGTTGCAAAAACCAGCCTTTCCCTTGCAACCTGTTTCAGTAGATTCTCCTTTCCAGCAATGGGGCCTTGATATCATAGGTCCAATTAACCCTCCGTCCTCGCAACAACACAAGTATATTGTGACAGCCACTGATTACTTTACTCGATGGTCTGAAGCTATTGCGTTAAGAACTGTCAACACTAGTCAGGTAATCGCCTTTATAAACTCGAATATTATCACTCATTTCGGTATCCCTAACTGTTTAGTCTTTGACAATGCTTCATACTTTTCTTCTCTTGAGATGAGCGGGTTTGATTTAGAAAAAGAAATAAAGCTAAAGTATTATGCTAGTTACTACCCCCAGGGAAACGGATTAGCAGAATCAACAAACAAGAACTTGATTAAAATTATCAAGAGAACTGTGGTTGAAAATCACAAAAATTGGCACAATGCGCTGCTGAACGCACTGTCGGCTGATAGGGTAACGCCAAAATATACTATAGGTAACTCCCCCTTTTTTCTCGTTTATGGCAGAGAAGCAATTTTTCCACCTCACATTCTTCTTCCTTCGCTTCAGTTGTCACAAAAAGTTCAAGAAGAAGACTGTCCCCCTTTAGAAAACCGAATTAACACTTTGCTGAAGCTAGAAGAAGTAAGAGCCCAAGCTAAACATAAATTAGATCAACATCAACAGTTGGTTAAAAGATGGTTTGACTCTAACTCTGCTTCTGATAGGAATTTTGAGGTAGGCGATCTCGTCTTAAAGTGGGACAAACAACATGAGGGAAAGGGTGAGCACACTAAATTTCAAAACTTATGGCTTGGGCCGTTTTTAATTTTTGAAAAGTTGGGTCCTAGTTCTTGTCAATTGAAGAATCTTGAAGGGAAGCTTGACACCTACCCGGTGAATGGCCAAGCCCTGAAGAGATACTTTGCTTGATAACTACCCTTGTATATTATGTAAATATTTTACTTTTGTTTGGTTTTTCGTTTGCTTTATGTTTTTTATTTTGATTTGAAGTTATCAGTTTGTGTTTTTGAAAAATACACATACCTATACACTGAGCTATTCAGACAAAGACGATAGAAATTCCTTCACTGAAATAACTCCTGAAAAATTTGTACAAACATCAATGGCATATTTCTGGAACTTATAGCTATTTTGGAAAAATCTGTTGTTTGAAAGAAGTCTACCGATTTCGATCTCTGAGTGAAGCTTGTCATGATCATCTATTATATTTTTACGCTGTCCCTTTTCCGTAAAGGAATGACTCAGAATATGTCTCCTTGTTTAGGAAGTTGGTTTTGTAAATAAATCATCTCTAGATCTAATTAAAGGACAGTTCTAAAAAATTATGATGAGGTCTGAAAAAATATGTTAAAATATCATGATTTTCACATCACCCCGTTCGGCTATATATCTATGAAAAACAAAATAAAAAATTATTAATAAGAGTTGTGGGAAGTGCTTGTAAACCCGTCGGGATGATGAACAGGTCTGCTGGCAGCGGGTAAATGCATGCATGACGCCAAGACAACTTCGTCGGGGTACTGAACAGGCCTGCTGGCAGCGAAGTAATGTCGGGTATATGAAAATTTGCAAAAAAGAAACCTCTTTAATGTCCTTTATTTTGACCCAGAACTTCTTAACAGGATACAGTTGTCAGAGTGGGTTAAATGGAAACCCTGTTGAGGCTATGGATGCCTGTTGGCAGCAGTGGCTATGCCAACAATATTGAAGGTTTTATCTTTAATATCGTGACTTGTTGATCTTAAGATTGATATCAGTTTTCATCTTTTGAAACACTGCTGAAGTGATTGGTTAATGATGATGTTTGTACGATTTTCTGGCTGTTATTTTTGAGTTGGAATTATCTTTGCTATCATGACCTGAATTTGAGCCTTTTGCAGAGATAACTTCTTCTACCAGTGTGTCGCCATTGTTGGCATCCAATTCACATTTTTTTATGGATTTATGAGCTGCCTACACCTATGTTTTGCAAACATCAATTCCTCGTCGCAATTTTCAAATTAACGACATTTTCATTTTTTGCGACATTTATACACCTATTTTCGTTTTGTTTTCACGACTGTAAGTGTGAAAACTTAAATCCTTCAAAGTCACATTGGGATCACTATCTGAACTGTCATTATCTCTTTTGTCTATATTCCTATTGCGCTTACCTTCTATTTATCATTATGTAGTTGGCAGGAATTTCGAACTATACTCATTGGACATTCTTATATTGATTGTGTGATTTGGTTTCATTAAGTGAGTAATGCATTGGTATTTAGATTATCTTTTTATTTGACCTACTTAACCTTTGGTTTCATAAGATGTATGGGTATTATGTTTAAATATTTCATACATATCTTTTAAATATAATCCCTATGTTAATGTTTTCATAACTATTGGTTGGTTGATTATATGAATGCACATTGGCGCATGGTTAATATTTGATTTTGGTTTCAATTGAAATGACTTATGATTCAAAACGTTGGCACAATGTTGATTGCGCATTGGATTATACACTCACCATTGTTTTCATTGATCGGCCAATTGATATGATATAATGGGTCGAACTACTATGTAAATCGGCGGTTGTACTGTGGCAATTAATGTTTTGCATGGACGTGAATAACTCCACCACCTTCGCACGATGGAATTTATGCCTATCCCTTTTGCTCGTTCATTTCTGTTAGCTCAAGTAGCTCTGCTCCTGTATGTGTTTTGATCCAAACCCTTCGCTTACCATGTGTTCAGCTCCATGGCACCAGTCATGCGAGTCTAGCCCAATGACAACCAAGCCCTGTTAATGTTTGACAATGCCTGTAGAGACCTAGAGGAAAATGGATGGCTCCCTTTTATACAACGATTTGAGGGTTTTAACCTCTGTGTAGCACGACAGTTTGCCATGACTTTCGATGGTTGTCGAGCCAAGGTGGGCGACATACAGTTGGAGATCGATGAGTAGTTTATCAGCTCTGCTACAGGGTTACCTACCTCGGGATAGCGGTGGTTTAAGAATTGTAAGGTCGAGGAAGTGCCATGGACATTGTTGTTCCTCTCACGCAAAGTCACCTCTTGTGACAGAGGTATGCCCATATCTATGCTCAAACAACGATGGCATGACTTATTAATGCTAGTCAAGTAGTTCGTGACCTGTGAAGTTCGATACGGACTTGTGTTCCTCTACCACCTGCGTTTGCTGATGATTTTTATAGGGTATCGTTTAAACGTTCCTTTCTACTTTCATCGTAGCTTGTATAAAATGTAAAAAACATTTAAGAGGCAGAAGGCTGACAGCATCCTGTTCCATCATGGACTTATTAAACTCATGATTGTTTATCATTTGGGTTTGCATGGTGATAGTTGGAGGGATTTCATCGCCCGTAATGGCTTTGAGGTCATAGGCCCTGAACAGGTTGACAAACCTGTGATAATTGAAACCAAGGCCGAGCCGCCTGTACCCTTACATGTCCTACTGCCTAAACCCTCGGCCAACCCTCCTATCTACTTACCAGACATTGGAAATAAGAAGTTCGAAGCTGTTAAGAAGCCTACGAGAGAAAATCCCAAGGTAAACCTTACTGTTAATGCCAAAGGGAAGAGGAATGGCCGACTCATTTCGAGAATGGCCAAAAACAAACCGAAACCCTCTGCCGAGTCAAACCCTATCGTCCTAAGTGAGGATTCCGACTCTAATATAGAACGATTCTTAGCTAGCAAAAACCCTTATTCGCAGGTTTTGTGCCCAAAGCCACCTTACGATTTTGTAACAAATCTTCCCCCCTGCCTAAGAAATGACCCTAGCTACCCTGGTATTAAGTTTCCTAACGAAACCCTCAGCCACATATCCAAACCCTCGCCTGCCCTTTCAAACCCCACACAGTCTTCCTGTGGCCAATGCGATTTATGGTTGGAACGTTATTACGTTGACATTCCCATACTCCAATCAAAAATCCAGTCGCTGGAAAGCCAAGTTGCATTATTGATCAATCAAGAAGACCAACTTCAAGCAGCTGATAAGAAACAGAAGACAACAGGCTCGATCCTTTTCAAAAACGTTGAATCGTCTACGACAGTTATCAACTCCAAATTGGCATAATCAAGTCGTCTCGTTGCTATACAGGTATGAAAATTTGACATCGTTTCGGTTTTGTGAATAATCAAGGTTAATGAAATGATTTGAATTCTGTTTTTAAATAGCTCAGTCTCTCATCCAAATTGCCTCTGTCATTTGGTGATTATCCTATACATGGTTTCGTTTCGCTAAAAATAGAAGGAATTTCGATTTGATATACGATTCGCTCATAGATTCTCATTGGATTTGAATGGTTTTTTGTTTGGATTTCATTTTCTAAGTTTGTCTGATTGAATTAACGAAATTAATGATGTGTTTTCGATTGAATTCGTTTTGTATACATTCTGAACAAGAAGTTTTCCACGCCCAAATTAGAATGCGATCATGTTGCATTTGATCTCGTTATGATTCATATACTGTGATTGGTAAATGATTTCGGGAGTGTAGTTGTTAAGATATGATGTGTCATATGATTCTCCAAATAATTGAGTTCCACTTTTTTCAATTTAATTGGAAAGAACTACTCTGTTTTTATAAAAACAACCATCTCATTAAAACCTGTGCAAAGGCGCCCGAATCACGGAACGATTATGATTTGCAATAACTATGCTAAACCCAGCCGACCGAATCGCTTGATTGGATTGTTGTTAGCTCGATCATTTTAGGAATTGGATCCCGGTTGTAATTGTTGTTTTGTTTGATTTTAAATGTAAAAAACGAATTGGTCAAACCCGGTTATAATTCGTTTGATTGGAACGATTTTGGTAAAGGAAAATTGATCTTGTTTGCTCACTTTACAATGATAAACGATCGATATCCATAATGAACTCTGTTTGATTGATCCCGTTACGATTTTGTTTGTGGACAGTTACGAGTTAGTTATGGTTTGAATTCGCTCACAGCCTAAATCGTTTGCTATACAATTATCATGATTTGAAAATAATCCTGTTCGATTCGATTATTTCTCCTGTTGATAAGACAAGTATAACGAAGTGTTTGCGATTTGTTTTGTTTTCAATTGAATATCAAAATGATTTTACAACTGGTGGATTCGATTTGTTGAGAAACGATTACAGTGTTGTTCCATATGATTTTGTTCACCCGACTTACGACAATAATCGAAACAGAGTATTCCTATCTATGTATTCGATTGAATGATGTGGATCATGTTTGATCTCGAATGGTATAATAATTTCAAACTAAATGATTCATTTTCAAATAGTTTGTGGATGATGATTAAATTTGATTCTTTTAAAAGATTTGAATTAATCTCAATGATGATTCTGTATCTTATTTAGACTAGCTACAGAATCGCATGATTCTATAGCTAGTCTATAGAATTAGATTTTTATTGTTTTATTAATACAATATCTCTCTAACTTGTCTATTTCTGACCTGTTTCAGGTAAATTCGAATTGCATGGGACATGTTGGGCAGTTCTAGAGGATATTTGGGTGTTTTAGTTTTATTTTAATTTCCTAGTTTGGTCAACCTTGGGATATCTTCCCAGATTTTATGTAAATAGTTTTATAATTTCCACAGGGAGGTTTTACCCTGTGGAAAACCTTTAAATACTTATTATTTTTGTAATAAGGATCATCATCGCTTGGGGGAGAACCAGGATTATGGATATCTAATACATACTGAGACAGAAGTTGATGTTCTGCTACAGCTTTCGCTTTTCATAATATCAATTTTTTGTTTCATGTTATGCTTATCACTTTGCATTTGATTAATGGCTACTTTAGCTATCTTAGTCTTTTGCAAATGATATGAATTAATTAATATGATCCATGGTTGATTTCTTCCTTTACTTAAAAACACAGTAATTACTTGATTCGGTTTATGAATGACAGATTTCTCTTCTTCATCAATTGAATGATTAAGTATAAATCTTTGCATAACAGGTTTACCTAATTGTGGAGATTTATAAATCATATAATTGTTGTGATTTTTATGTCTTGTTTGTCCTGTAAACAAACTTAAAGAGCATTATAGCTATCGTTTACAAGAAGCTTCTGGATTATTCGGTGCGAGTTTCCTTCCTCCGATCTGCTAGCATAGTCATCATACACAGGGCAAATCTGGAGTGTGTCTCCAGGTTAGTTTGCGATTATTTTCGTTAATTTGATTAGATATACTTGTAGTTTAGATTAGTAATTTAGTTTAGTTATTTTTCTGTTTTATTTCTGTTCATCAAATTATAAAAGCTAAAAAAAATATCTCTCGCTGTCTTAGGGAAGAATATTAATGAGTTTTTTTAGGTTTTATCTAAATCTGTAATTGTGGATATTGTACATTTTGTGAATAAGTTATATTGCTTTAATAATTAGATTAGTTTAGTTTGCTTTAATAATTAGTTTTAGTTTAGTTTGTTTAGTAGTTAGTTTTAATTAGATTAGTTTATTAGTTAGTTTTATTTATTAGTTAGTTTAGTTTGTTTTATATAGTTTTAGTTAGATTAGTTAGTTTAGATTAATTTTATTTTGTTCTTTTAGGACCTTAGATCGACTAATGGAGCCGCTAAACCCATCAGGGTGGTTCATTCCAAATGGCTTGGGTTATTAGACAACCCCGGACCGGTTCCACTCTCTCAATTGACGGACGGTCAATTTCGCCCGTCAACACAGTCTCTTTTGAATAATAATTAGTATCATTATCTGAATATCAAATCAGTTTTTTTATCTATAGGAAATGGACGATTATGATGTTGATTTCATGGAGCAAACACCTTGAATTATATGCTCAATTATTCAAATAGGTTATGTCTCTTTCTATTTATAAAACTTTGGTTTATTTTTGACAAACCAACTCATGCATGAGTGGTTTTTAGTTTCACTATTTTTGTAATATTATCTTATTTCTGTGGATTCAAATCTATCTTGTATGATAAGAGAATTTGAATCGTGAACTAGTTTAAATAATGTTCACTCTTAGTATTAAAAACATATTTTGGTTTGGACATATTGTGGATATATGACTTTCAAGACTGATATGGACAAGATGTTCACTCCTTGGCTTTAGACTAGCGTGGCTCTTACCCATTATGTTTTGCCTTTATCTTATGGAATGTTAATACGTTATACAACTTTAGTCTTATCATCGTATAATATTTCATATTATTTCAACACTTTAATTATGTCCATAAGTTATTGCCCTATATTACATATGTGATCAATATTGGATATTGGATGATGTATTACATGAATTCTTTGTATTAAGTTTATTTTATTATAAATGTTCATCATTATAAGATCACCAGATATGTATATTTATTTGTTTACTGTTATATTGTTGTTCCAAAACACCTTTGAGTTTGCTCTGGGAATGCTGGCACCATTCTATTACAGGTTTTCCTCATAGGAAGGACATCCAAGAACTTGAATTATGCAAGGACATAGACTCAGTTTAGTTGATTAATTATAGGTTAGTTTATTCGTATTTTTGTTCTTTAGTTAGTTTATTCATCAATGAAATAAGAATAGCTTCAATTAGCTTTGACTGTTAATCTGTTCTTATTTCAATTGTGTTTGAATTAGTATTCTTTAGTTTTTGTTTTAAGTTTTAAATATTAAACAAAATGTATGTTCTTTCTTTATCTACTTCATAAACACTTCCAAAAAACATCTATTTCGCAACATATCTAGTAAATCTCACAGAATTGTATATACATTGTTTATAATCACATGCACATAGTCATCTTCCTTTTGTGATATTTGTAATTATCAATTTGATATCCTTAGTATTATATCTTTTTAGATTAGTTTCCTTTCTTTTGTTATTTTTAGGATTTTATTTGGCCAATGGAGCCATTAAACCCATCAAGTCATTTCACTCCAAACAGCTTGAGTTATTTAGACAATCCCGGTGCATATTTGACCTTCCAGTTGATGGTGTGTCATTTACGCCCGTCAACAGACCCTCACAATAGTCTTTTTCCATGGCTCACATTGCTTGGTATCTTACCAAGAAACCCCAGGAGTGTGATGGGGGGCCTAGTCCACAGCTAGGGTCTTTTCCATCCTCCAAAGAATGGCTCTTGCAGCTGCATTAATTTCAACACTACCCGAGCCGATAAATCCTAGAGGTACAAATGGATGTTGTAAGAAGAGTGAAGACCCTCAAGTTATGAAGAAACCAATTTCATAAAAGCTACCTTATTATAACAAGCCAATTAGGGAAGTATTGAACAATGTGTCAAGAATTAGGAGAGCCTTGTTGAACTCTTAAAGTTCTTCAAGAGCATTTTTTGACATATCCATTGTCTGAAAGAAAATAAGAAGTAAATGAAGGTATAACAAAAGTTTTGATAAGGCTAAGTATGGAATTTATTTTGGATTCAATAATGGCCTAGATTGTAATATTTTTAATTCAAGTATATTCTCCAAGAAAAACATGGGTTCCCTGAATATTTTCTCGCTAACTTATCTTCTCATTTTTTCGAGTGTTGGTACCACAAACTTATATTCACACGATAACTTATCTTCTTGTTTTAACAAGTGTAGGTACCACCAAATAGGTATCTGTCAGATCTTATATTCCTCGAGTGTTGATCAAGATATACTCAATGAGGTTGAAAGTAACACGTGTTCTACTAGATCTATCGGTTCTAGATCAACTAGATCTAAAAAGGTAAGTAAAAGATTTTGTATTCGCATGCAAATTTTTATTGACAATGGAGGGTCATGTAATTATGATGCTGAGATCATAGGTGACATTGATTTTCCCTTGAGGTATAGACATCTAGTGCAATGATGGGTACCTAAGAATCTACCTGAAGTGGACACAGATTTCTTCATCAGTGGGAGTATGTATCGCATTGCTCCTTCGTCCTTACATGGATTGGGGTTATTTTCCATTGATGGAATAAAGGTTGGATATGGTTATATAAATGAATTGATGGAGTATGTCAGACCATTATACAAATACAATCACTGGTTAATGTTGGTTCAATATATGTGAAGTATGCGGAGATATGGAGTTGCCGCAAATTATATACAACTAGTAGATAACAATCAAAATAAAGGGGAGACTATGTATATTGATGGAAGGAAAAATATTCTAGAAACATTGTGGGATTTATAAATAGTACATGACCAGTGGCAACAACTAAGCAGCCGAATTTCATATTTTAGGGACGCGAAGGAAATCATATATTTATATGTGCAACAAAAACAATAGTTCCAGGTGAAGAGTTGATAATCGATTACAACTTAAATCGAATAGATGGAGGGGGTGCGGCTATGGGGGTAAATATATTAAATGCCATTCAACTCAACCTTTGATCAATAATTGTTATAATTTATCGCTACAATATTTCAACTTTTTACTGCATATATTTCATTTTTCATTATTTATTTTCTGATATTACTGCAATATTTCATTTTTTTAATGTTACAATTACTTTCATAGATTTTGTTGATTAATTTATTGTGTCAACATCTGTCTAGGGTGACCATGTAAAATCACACGCTGCATCTGTCCAGGGTGACCGTGGAAAGGCACTTGCTATGCCTGAGCAAGTAAATGTTAAATATAGTAACAACTTATGACTACAACAACTAAATTTCTGAAATTTCATTTCATAACTTTTGTTGATTGATTTATTGTGTCAACATCTGTCCAGGGTGATCGTGGAAAATCACATGCTACATCTGTCCAGGGTGACCGTGGAAAGGCACCCGATGTGCCTCAGTAGGTAAATGTTAAATATAGTAACAATTTATGAGTACAATAACTAAATTTCTCAAATGTTAAATTTCATCTCATTAATCTTATTCATTAATGTATTGTGGCATGGTCACTGTGGGAGTCACCCATTCATAGTAGATCAGAGAAGGGTGACCCTTGGAAGTCACCAGCCGCACAGCAGAATCAGGTAACTATTAGTGCTTAATAATAACTAAATTTCATTACAATATCTAAATTTTTGTGATGTTAAAATTATTTTAATTTCATTTATTGTTTGATGTTTTTAGTTCAGTACAGTCGATTTGGATGATGAGGATCTTGAGGACGAAATATTTTATTCCATTGACCCAATAGCAACTATCGCGAAGGCCTTGAAGAAGGAAAACATATAATATATAGCTTTGTTTCACAAAAGACCCCTAACACAGGAGGATAGGGCAAGAATTGCAGAGCTGCAAAATCTAATAACTAATTTTTGGGTAAGTGGCATCTTCACATATTTTTATCATCTATGACAATTTGATATCTGTTTTTTTTTATATTTTTTCTATATGATCTGATAAAGTAAATTTTCTGTTTGTAGGAGTTTTTAAACCCCATGCCCTAGGAACCTGTTGAGTATGCAACTGCTATAGGATGCAGTGATGGTCCAATGCAACTAAAACATTGACAAAACAAAGTACAAATGAGTATTTTTTACCCTCCTGAAGTTCCCCTCGAATCCATTGATGAGCGCACTGATGTTGACCGGAATGACATGCCGTAGCATGATGAGATGGAGCCTAGGACTCCACATGACTCCAGAGATAAAATTGAAATGGGCATTTGTTGAGATTATTGTAAATTAATGGATAACACGTTTATGTAGGAAACAATGTTTTATACAGACACTTGAATGATAAAGCATTGGAGTTGTTTGGCCCCACCATTCGCACATGGTGGAATACCCAAGATAGCAAAAAGAAATATGAATTGATAGGCCACATGGTAAACGTGTTCTACAATACATTCAACAAGAAAGTGGTTACAAAGTTAGCCGGCGAAAATTTAAAATATACCAGGGCCCAATATAGGGAGAAATTGCAATTAGACCTCAAGCATGAGTGGCCTCCCATGGTTCTGGAGAAAGAGTGGAAGGCCCTGATAGAGGATGAAAAGGAGAACTTGTCTAAAAAACAAGGAAGACATCCATGACCTGGTAAATCAAGGTACAACACATGTCATCTTCTTAGTGAAATATGTTCATTTATGTTTTTATTTCTTGTTTTAAGTAACAATTCTGATATCTAACGTTTTTCAAAAATTCCATATATAGGCTACCTAATACCTCCAAAGAAACCAAGACTAGAATGGAAAATCAAGGGTAGCATAAACTAGGCCAGGGTGGCTATGGAAAACTAAAATCCTGAATCGTAAGAATTAAATGATTAATTGTGGTGAATATTTATTTAATAGTAGCGAACAATTTTTTTTTTTTGTTATTGGTAATTTTAATGGTGTTATGCATTGCAATTAAATATGTTCCAAACTGTTGCCACCGAGGACGACCTAAATATTGGTTACAAGCATGGTTTTAAAAGTGTGATTCAATATCAGAGAAGCTTGGGGTAGACTCTAATCTCCCCAGCCACACAAATGCAGGTAAATAAAATGAATAAGGAAACCACAGTAGCATGATTGTAACGTCTATTCATATTTTATTATATCACCCTTAACTAAGTATTTATGTTTGTTTTCAAGAAACAGTGCAATTGTAGTAGTGAATCTAGCGGTACTCAGTAGACACCACTTCATACTAGGGAGCACATGTCCAATGATAGTGGGGAGCAGAGTACCCATTCTGGTATGTATGCTTCAGAATTAGAAATATTTACTGTGATTGTAGATATTTATTTCCTGACTTATACTTATATATTCTCTTCTTTAAATGGAAGAGCATGTAGCTCAGGAGGGTGAACTGCAAGAGGAACCAAGTGGACAAGAAATTAATGCACCAACTTCCATAACTACACAGATAGGTAAAGATAAATATTGCAATGTTAATCAAAATAATGAAATAGTTATTTCAATTATATTTCAACATATCGATATGATCATTTTCGTTGTTGCAGTTCATGCCCCTACACAGATGCCTACATTCCCTTCTCATTGACGTACCATACGTATGGTACATGAGTGCATGGAAACACAAACAATAGAAGGACAGGGCGCAGGAAATACAGTGTCAAAGGATGATTATGATACCCCAATCATCAATTTTATGAATGTAAAAAACATAAATCAAAGAAAAACTAGATGTATAAATTCATGAATTGTATTTGGATGTTTATCGATGTTGCTAGTATGAAACATTGTTTATATGAATTACCACATTATGATTCAATGTTTATATGTTCATATGTTTTGATGACTAGCCTAGTTATGCATGAATGTCTATATGTTTTCTATATAAACAAAATCATTTGTTGGGTATGGGTAATTGAGAGTGATGTGAGGGGGGAGGAGGGGCCATATGAGCTTAGACCTTCACATGGTTGACCATGTTTGTAGAGGATAACCTATTCTCGAAACATAGATAATCTCACAAGTGCCTCGTATCAACCACTATTGTCCCTCCTTGAAAGGCTCTGTCCTTGAAGCAGAATAAGGGATTGGTGCTAGACATTAAATTTGTGCATGAATCAACAATAAATCATATTCTTCATTAGGTGCAGTACTAAGGCTTTTGTGTATCATGAAGATGGGGACTTCTATAGCATATCATTGTTTTCGGAGACTAGAAAACTATCAATTTTATTTTTTAAAACCTACATAATTCGTCTCTATAACGACGTATATTCGTCGCAAATATGGCATATGTGTCGCACGCCATTGGTGATTTTTCTACTCTGCCACAGGACTTCATCACTATTTCCACGCTCTTTCGTCTCTATAGCGATGCATGTTTGTCGCAAGAAGGTATACATCTCTTCTTCTTTCCATGAACTTGGCGGCATGATTTTGTCGTTGTTTCCACGAATAATCTTAGTGTGTGGATATAGCGACGTAAAAAGTTCCACGAAAAATATTGTTTGGCTTCGTGGAAAGTGCGACGTATATGTGTGGCAATATGAATGAAAAATTGTGGAAAATTTGGTCATATGTAGTAGTGTACTATAGTTAACGATACCCCTTCGATACCTTCAACCACAATGGTTGTAGTGCCATGGGTGACTATCATCACCTATGTTCGTACTATAGTGAATACTCAACCTATAGCCATGACACTTTTTGGTCCCTTGGTCACTCACCAGGTTACAATGTTCAGTCCATACCTATTGCCTCTAGTCCTTTTTCTTATGGTATGTTGAATTTCACATCGCAATTTTCAACCACCATCCCAGTGACTAGTTTGAATACTAGCGTTGGACTTGGCGGCATGGCTCCTTCACATACTCCATTCTCGTTTGGTGGTACTCATGTCTCGCAAATGATCCCTACAGTTGGAGGATTTCCTCCTTTCAACCTCGGGTCTAATCTCGTTCCTAATGCTTCTGGATGGAGTAACCAACTTGGTGGACAAGTTATTGCTTACTATCCATCCTTTTTACCCACCTCCTCTGTACCGATTCTGACCAACACGTTTGGCATGACGAATCCACCTTTATCCTTCAGATTCACACTTAGAGGAGGTCAGTTTCATACCTTGGGAAACCCCCAACCTGGAGCCAATCCGGCTAGGGTAATTTTTTACAAACCTCATCAGAACATTCCTACTAGAATGGTGCCCAACCAACCCGTCATGAATTAGTATAGAGGAGGTTCTTACAATCCCAGATAGGGCCATGGTTCTTACCATAACCCGGGATGGGTTGTGATTCCCCAACAACAATATTTTTAGGGATCTTGAGGCTAGATGTTTCAACCCCGTCTCCCTTTTCTATCCATGCTCAATCTACCAGACTTGTCTAAGTTAATGAATGATCCTATGTGTCATGATCCGACATGGCACCCCGTCCCCACCAAGCTTCCTTTGGATATTCCAAAATTCGAAGGCAAGAATGGTGAGGATCCTGGTGATCACATTACTACTTTTCACCTTTGGTGCTCTTCAAATTCCCTTAATGACGATTCTATCCGGTTAAGTTTGTTTCAATGCACCCTTACGGGGGTCGTCATGAAATGGTATATCAAGATAACTAGGGGGACATATGGAACCTTTATTTGGATGGTCTTAGTCTTCCTCAACCACTTCCAATTGTCAGTTCGTTATGATGATGGATTATAACTTCTATCGAACTTATGTCAGAACAAGGCTACT
Organism: Picea engelmannii; assembly: GCA_009831015.1. Lineage (NCBI taxonomy): Eukaryota > Viridiplantae > Streptophyta > Pinopsida > Pinales > Pinaceae > Picea > Picea engelmannii. The sequence goes on along the minus strand of ML841351.1, from coordinate 11,392 downwards.
CATATCTCATATCACATCCAGGAGTGTCATAGACGGAAGAGGTTGATCAAGACCTGCATACCCCTGGAATTCCTTCTAGAGTGGTTCCTCAAGTATCTCCTACCTTATATTTCGAAGGATGTTTCTACATATGGGGTTACATCTAAGAAAGAAGCAATTTTTAAATCCCAATGGTTAGATATTATATATGCTCAGTCTGGGATGTTATACGAGATTCTTCCAAATGTATCAAGGTCAAAATATGACCCTAGACAAAATCCTGGGCCTCATGCCGATGGCATTATAGGCTCCTCCAATGTGAAATCCGTAGACTCGGTGACAAGCCATTTCAAAGAGTTGTCTCTAAACCAGTCTGTAGGAGGTCCATCATCGTTTATGTCCTCCACTCCCACTCAATCAGTGGATGTACATTATGTGCAATCTTCGACTAGTCTGAATGGTAACCAGCAACCAGGAGGGAATAAAAAGAAATGACGTAATAATAATCGTAGGGGTGGGAAGAATAATAATAAACCCAAGGACAATGGTAATAATGAGAAGTCGAATAATAATGTTGGTGAGTGCAAGAAAGAAAGGCGGAAGGTGAAGTTTTCCTGCAAGCTTTGTACAAACGACCACCTTACCCATTTATGCCCCAAACTTTTGGAAGCTGTGAGGATTTTATCTCTACCACTCGTCGTGTTGAATAATCCTTTTCCACATAATAAACAAATGGCCTTGAGCTCCTTGAATGCCATAAATGTGGTGAGTGGAAGTCAAAACCCACCAATGCAAGACAGTGATCGTTTATGCATCAATATGGTTAAATATGAGGTTAATGTAGCCACTCGGTCTTGCAATTACAGTTTTTCATAGACTTTACTTGGTCTAGAGACTCCCCCTCCTATGGAGACACCCTTGCATATCGAAAAACTAGAGCCCCCACCTCGTATTCCGAAAGGATTAATCAAGCGCTCTACCCACAATCTTAATGCTAGAGCCACCCAGAATTACTATATTGTTGAGGATATAGGTCAAACCCCTTGTGCGATGTCAGCAATGGAGGTACTATATATGTGTCCTTCATAGAGGAATGCCTTGTTATCTTTGTTAGGAGCTCTTGGTCATTGTGGCTCAAATTTTATCAAGTTTGACGTCACATATGTGAAGCCTCGCTTTCCTTACCATGTGGCATCCCAAATCCACGTGGGTTACTCAAAGTATACCATCAAGCGTACTGTTGTTGATGAAGGCATTGCAACATGTGTGATGTCCCTAGTTTGTTGGAAATCCCTCAGCTCTCCAACCCTTTCTTAGTATCTTACCATGTTGACTGCTTTTGACAGTCATTCCTTCCACCCTCATGATATTCTTCCTGCCGTTATGGTCCAATTAGGTGGGAAGATGATATAGGTGGATGTTGAGGTGGTTGATGCACCTCTCAACTATAACTTGTTACTAGGATGCAATTGGACTTACGCTATGACTGTAATCGTATTGTCAGTCTTCCACACTCTTTTCTTTCCTCACGATGGGAATATCGTGATGATCGACTAGTTATCCTTTGCGTACACTATCCCCAATGCATCTGTTGGACCGTCGATCCCCGTGATCGATAATTCTCAGCGAAAAAATGATAATATCGGTGTCAGAATGTATTCATCCCTTATGGGTACCTTCGACTTCATGGCACCGGTTCATTATATATATGCCATGTCCAGTAGGTCTGCTTCATCATAGAGATTCCTTCCTTTCCGCACTTCCTATTTTAATGATCCTTGGACCCTACCTTCCTCGAATACATCTTCTGAAGGTTATTCACATTCTAGAATGGCCATGCCACTACCGGTAGCAGAGATTGCATATCAATTTGTTCTTGACTCTTCCATCGATCTGGATCTTGTTACCTCACAGACGAACGAAGAGGATCATGTTCTAGAGCCCATGTGGGCCACTTCATAGTCTTTTTCATGTGACTACCTCGATGAGATTTTACCTTAGAATGAAGCTATCATAAAGGACATGAATGGTTCTAACATTCCTTGGGATGATATGCATCATCGCTCTTATTTTCTCCCAAATCTTGCCAAAATCAAACAAGAGGATTTTAGATCTACTTTGAGAAATATATTTGGTCATGCCATAGTTCCACTCGATACGCATGACATTTATGTCAAAGGAAACATGGAGAGTATATCTCCTACCGTCATGATCGATATCTCTCGTACCCCTAGAAAAAATGAAGAAATTCTTATCTACACCGAGCTCTTCAAGGAATTTCACGACATATTCACTTGGTCATATGAAGAGATGTCAAACATTGACCCTCAAATTTTTGAACATGAGATTAAAACCTACGCGGATGTTAAACTTGTTCGAAAACGAATTAGAGTTTCCAATCCTAGGAAGGCCCCTGCTATTAAGGAAGAGTGTTGCACCTCTTTCGTCACCTTAGTGAGAAAAATAGAGGTGCTTGCAAGCTCAGTTGGGTTTGCTGAGAAAGACAGCTGCAAGGAAAAGGGTTAGAAAAATAAATATAAAACAACAACTAAGAATTAAACTAAGAAATAAAACAACAACTAAATTTATAAACATAGGGACATAAGGACAAAAGAAACAATGAGACCCATGTCACCAATGATAAGGCTGATATTAGTGAAAGAAAACACCGAGAAGCAAGGGGACTATGAGTCCCTTCTTCCTCCAAGGGAGGGCTCTTGGACCCCCACAAGTAAGCTCTTCTTACAACTTTGAAAAAGAAAATGAAAATTGTGAAAGAATTATTTGCTAATCCACTCAAGGGGTGATATGGATTGTCCAAAGCAATGATGCAAGTATACTCTTGGCAAGGATAGAAGAGTCCTCAAGAGAACAATGGCAGCATAACTTTACTATGAAATTCCTTGAAAAATGAAGTGTATCCATGGCCTTTTTATAGCATTCCTTTGGGTTATTGTTTAACTAGTTTGTAGTGTGTAAAGAGGCTAATTAGGGCATTTCTAGGTCTTTGACCAGCCATCCAGTCGAATCCAGTCCAAATTTGAGTGTCAAATCAACTTGGAAGATGAACCAGAAGTGGGTGGGAGGCCGACCACTCTCATAAATGTGTTGTTTCTCAGGTGCGTGGCTTTTTAAGACAACAGTCGCACATCATGTGCATGTGCACGAATATTGCGTTTTTGTTTCGCGCATGTGCACGTGCACCCAGTGTCTTCATAGTGCCCTTCAATTTTTTCACTATTTGTGTAGTTTTTTACCCTTTATGAATGCTTTTGTGTTAATTCAGGTCCATGGATGACTTCATAACTGTTTGACGATGTTGAATTCTTGTAACCATTTGCGGATGAAATTTCAGTGATAACAGATGCCCCCTAATGGATGAGGTTAGGAGCATACGTATAGCCGAAATCCATCAATGTTTCTTCTACTGAGAGTGCTATTGTAAAAGAGAGCAATAGTGGGGTTGTCCAGAGTGATCCATTTGGAGGGAAAAAGGAACCGGTAGAACCCAACCTTCCATGAAGTGTGTAAAAAATAAACTGTGTACAAACGAGGCGGGCATGCCCCATGCTTGTGTCATGTAACTCAAAAAGAGGAATGAATTGTTGGTGTAGACAACTACAGTGCCCTCGGGGGAAGTCGTGATAAAGGAAGAAGACAATTCTACGGATGAACATACGCTGAATAGTATGCAATGATAGTTGTAAGAAGTATCATGGATTATGTAGGCATTGATAGCCCAGCCAAGTTCAGAGGTCTTCGGCAAGTAAAAGAACTAACTGCAATAGTCACAAAGTAAGACCCACTGTAACATGAGAAAGTGTTGACATCGAATGTTATGGGGGTCAACGATAGTAGGGAGAAATTGTGGTTCTCCCTGTGTCGTTTGAGATCTCTCATTAGATGGGTAATGAGAATCAAGATACTGTCGCCCTTCTGGAAAATTGTGCTGATGTCGACAAAAAGGGGGACGCGACTCCCAGAAACAAATGGCTTCGTGAAATATACTAGGTGAGGTTAGGAAGTGGAGGAGGTACATGGACGAAGTCAAGATGTAGGAAGACTTAAGACTACCCTTGGTTGGAGTATATGTGAGATAAAAGTGGTCGCAATCGTTCAACAAGGTCGAGTGTCAGGGGGACAGAAAGACAGGGGATAAGTTTTGTCAGAGGTGGGACAAAGTGAATAAACTCAGAGGGTAGAGATAAGTGGCATGTGGGGTACTCTGAAGATATGGACGATGTCATCAAGGGTAAATTATAAGTAGTGCCCCAACCAAGGGTGACATGGGTTGCGTTTTTCCAAAAAAAGGGAAGAAGGTCACCAAAGGTGACGACGAAAAGGTAATGTAACTGTTGGAAACAAAGGCATTTGTACAATAAATAAAGAATAATTTTGGGATAAGTGTACAAATACATAAATGGGTGCCCCAATGTGATATGGTTGGCTCGGTGAGAGCACAATTTTCTCAGAGAATTGGTGGAGGGTAGGGGCCCCATGGGTGGGTTTTTGTATGAGGTAAGTGAAATGAAGGGAAATTTGCAGATGGGCAAACTGATTGTGGATGAAATGGAGAGTTCATGATACTGCGGAGGTGCAGTCAAAAAATAAAACCATGAAGAGATAATCTGGGAGTCCGTTGGGAAAGCTAGCAAAATGAGGAGAAGGAGTATGTGGCTGATTTATGACATGATGTAAGACTATCAAGACTCCCATCCCTAAAGGGTTTTGAAAAACAACATGAGTGTCAAAAGCGTAAAAGGGTGCTATGAATGGGACAACTCATGTGGGTAAGAGTGCTACCAGGTGACAGTACCGAAGATGCAAATGGAGGTGTTGGTACTGTAGAGCCAGAAATGGGGATCCTAGAGGCAAATGTCAGAGGGTGTGACTGGAAATGTAAGTGAGATTCAGAGGGAATGACTACATGCCAGTGCTGAGTATATACCTAAAGGGGTTGTGTTGATGTATGATGACCAAGTACATGAAAACCAAATACCCGATGTGAACAATATATGAAGAGAATCGAATATATGAGCATGTATTTGATAATTTTGAATATGCGCATGCGTACCTGGTCAGGGTATGAAAAATGGCGTCCCAGGGGCTCAGGATGAAAAGAGGCCTAGGGATTGTCATGGTGTAGATGATGACATGTTGATCACGTGGCTGAAGATGGATCGATTAATGGAAGCCCAGAGCTCCCGGAATGCTAAGTGGGAGTTTAGCGAAAGGGCATGCACTATGTGAGCGCCTGTCGGCTGCACAGCTGCGCATGTGTGTGTGACTGTGTATTGGACAGGTGCGCTCTAAAGCGCACCTGAAGGATGGATAGGCATGCCTGAGAGCGCGCCTGTGTAGTGAACAGACGCGCATACATGCATGCCTGTGGAGTGTGTTAGCAATATTTCTGGTTCAGGGAATAAATCTTGTCCCTGGTCCGAGAAGCACGCGGGTCTGCAAGTTGCACGCGGTGCTCAAGCGTAGCTTGGGAGAATTCTTGTTTTCCTCCAAGTATCAAATCAAGCGAGCGTGCTAAGTCTTTCTATTGACGGACGAGATCCGTTCGCAAAGAAAATCAACGGTCATCGGGGTGTCGAAGTTGCCCATCTACTCGACATTTAGCAGCAGAGAAGTCTCTTTTCTTTAAAGGCTGAATATAGGTCGTCCGATCCAGAGGCACGTGGCGAGAGATCCCACAGATTCGGGGGTCGCGGAACTAAAAGTCCCGAGCACATGGCAATAGAAATCTCGATATCCCGATGCACGATTTCCCGATATCGGGGGCAATTTTCGATAGTGGAAGACAGGTGGCAGACTATGCACCAAGGAGCTGACCGTCAACAAGTCAACGGCCATAAGCCATCGGGTTTCGGGAAATCACAAGTCTAGTGGAAACAAACATCGTGTCGTCAAAAACGCCGAAATCCCGATGGAAATTTGGACCACAGTCGCGCAGGGACAGGTCCTATGGGTTATGATCTAGCTGGTAGGGGCTATTCCCCGGGAGAAGGAGCTCGTCGCATATCGAGATATCGGGGATCCCGAAGGCAAGGAACTCGCGCTCTTCAAACTCGCGAACCCCGATCCCCGAAATCCCGAAGCCTCGTCACATACATCCGCCGTTTGTTCTTTGCCGCCACGTCTTCTTTCCATATCATGCTAACCACAGTTTTTCGTCCATTGTGTTCCTCCACCTGGCTCGTACACTTCAACACCCATGGATCCTGCCGCTTATATCTGCCCTATCGTTTTCCTGCCCGATCACCGTTCACTCACCACTCCATGTCACTCATTATTCCTACCATGATTTCTCCAAGTGAGATTCAAATAGCAGAGTATGAAGATTTCCATGTCCTGTAGGCACAAGATCGGCCAGGAACTTCCCCGATTCCAATGAAACAGTTATTACAACAGCTGAGGGTAGTTGGACATCGTTTCCTCCATAAATGGAAAGCCAAGGAATGAATGCAGGTTGGTCAATTCAGTCAGAGGGCCTCTGGAACATGATTGCGTCTGAGTGAAGCTCACGAACGTCCAGAGATTGCAGACGTAGTAAATGTGAAGCCGTAATGTCTTCAATACAATGCCTCGATTTTGCTTCCAGTGTTTTGTTCCAAGTATATGTGGGCATTTTGGCCACTTTTGTAA
>ML841350.1:12354-25725 GCA_009831015.1 Picea engelmannii | reverse complement strand
AAACCAAAAATTGAAAATAAATGTTTGAACAAAAACATAAATATGTACAAAAACTCATAATAAACTTTATTTATTTACAAATATATATATATATATATATATATATATATATATATATATATATATATATATATATATATATATATATATATATATATATATATATATATATATATATATATATATATATATATATACAGTTTTTTATTTTATTTTCTTTTCTATCTGATGACTGTCACATCATGTAGTGCTTTAGATATCTCCCGTTGATAGGGGCGCTGAGAACTTCTCCATCAATATTTTCCAGAAGAAAGGAATTTTTTCCTTCTGGAGCGGAGACCCTGAATGGTCCATACCAAAGGTGGTCAAATTTTCCATGCTTCGCGGCTTCTTCCCTTCTCGTATCCCATCTTAACACCAAATCACCTGGGAGGAACTCTCTGTCCTTTTCCTTAAGATCAAACAATGCTTTCATATTGTCCTGGTATTTTTGTATTTTCTCATCAACCTCCACTCTGAGTTGTTGAACCTCAATCAGTTGATTAATTCTTCTAGTTACATGATTGGGTTCTTCATTTTGATCCTGCCATAATTTCATCACTGGCAATGCTAAGTTTATAGGTAGAACTGCCTCAGTCCCATATACCATCTGAAACGGTGAAATGCTGATAGACCTTTTAGTGCTGATGCGGTTTGCCCATAATGCGTGCTTCAAATGTACATGCCAGGACCTCTTGTTTTCGTTCAGTACCTTTTTTATTACGTTTACCAGGCTCTTATTAGATGATTCAACCAACCCATTTCCCTAAGGGTAATAAGCAGTGGAATGGCCGAGAACGATACTGTACTTTTGGTAGAAATTGATCATAGCCATGGACTTGAAATCCTGGGCGTTGTAGGTAACAATCTTCCGGGGACATCCGAATCTTGACAAAATGTTATCTTCCAAGAAGTCAATCACCACCGAGTCTGTTGCCCTTTTGGTCGGAATTGCTTCCACCAACTTTGTAAAATAATCTGTGGTTGTTAAGATCCAATTATGATGAGCACTAGAATGGGGATTGATTTCCCCTATGAAGTCTAATCCCCATTGTTGAAATGGGGCTTCAGTTTTTACTGGAGCGAGTGGTAGTGCAGGGAGTTTCTGCTTACCAGCGAATATTTGACATGAGTAACAGGCACGTACTTTGGCATTAACGTCCGAAAATAATTTCGGCAAATAGTATCCGGCCCTCAGGATATTGTAGGCTGTGGCTCTCCATGCATGGTGTCCTCCATAGATTCCTTCATGAAATTCCTCTATGACTCGCGGAGTTTCCGACTCAACCAGACAGACCAGCAAGAACCCAAGTGGATCCTTCCAGTATATTTGATTTTCTGAGATGCAATACTTTACAGCATGGAGTTTTAAAGTTCTGTATTTGGCAGGTGTTAGTCCATATGGGCATTTCAGGTTTAACAAATAGAAAATTATATCTTTATACCAGCCTGGCAACATGATTTTTTCTTCAATCTTGTTTGGATATTTCTGGTCATCCGGCTCTTGAAAATGTGTGTCTTCGTCTTCTCCTTGTAGGCAATTGATGTCAAGAGCTCTAAGGTTCGACTCAGCCAAGAGTTTGGCCACACCCTTTCCTTTTATTAATTTAGTAGGCTTAATTTCCAGATCAAATTCTTGTATTTTAGCAAGCCAGTGTCCTCGTTTTCCATCACTATCTGGCTGTACCAATATATCCTTCACAGCACTAGTCGGTACGTACGCGATGATTTTTGACTGCAGAACGTAAGTTCTGAATGCTTTTAGCGCTTTCACCATTGTGTATGCCTATTTTTCTATTATATCATATTTTATCTCAGCGTCTCTAAGGCTCTTGCTAAAAAACGCGATCGGGCGTTCAAAACCTTCATCATCTTTTTGCAGCAACACCGCGGCAATAGTATGTTGAGAAGCGAATGAGAAGATGAGGAAATCTTTCAAGTAATCTGGGCTTGTTAACACAGGTGCCTCGCTGATGACTTTTTTAATATGCTCGAACAACGCTTTAGCCTCGGTCGTCCAATTTACTCTGCTGTCTTTCTTCAGCATTCCTGTGATCAATTTGACAATCTCAGCGAAATTTGGTATAAACCTTCGTAAAAAATTTATTGTACTTAAGAAAGATTGAATTTCTTTGACGTTTCTAGGAATACTGATAGTTTGTATCGCTTCAACCCTCTTAGGATCAATCTTGATCCCATATTTAAATACGATATGCCCCAGAAGCTTACCTTCCTGCATAGCGAAATGTGATTTCTTTGGGTTCAAAGACAGACCATACCTGCGGCACTTTTCGAAAGTCTATTTTAAATGGATCAAATGCTCTTCATCGGTTTTAGAAAAAACCGTCAAATCATCGAGGTAGATTACTACGAACTTATCTTTTTCTCCGACGAAAGTGATATCCATGGCACGCTGGAAGGTAGCTCCTGCATTCATTAAACCAAAAGGAATTTTATCATACATGAATGTACCCCATGGTGTGATGAAAGCAGTTTTTTCTCTGTCTTGCTCGTTCATGGCGATTTGGTTGTACCCAGAAAACCCATCTATCATAGACATTCGATTTGCTCCAACTACCCTTTCCAGGACGTGATCCATTTTAAGAAGTGGATAATTATCTTTAAGGGAGGACCTGTTCAAGTTCCGGAAATCTACACACAGTCTGATTTCTCCGTTCTTTTTTCTGACAGGGACCAAATTTGCCACCCAGTCTGAGTATCTTAGAGGTACAATTATTTTCGCATCTAAGAGCTTCTTAACTTCCTTTTCAATAATAGGAAACAAAATGGGGTTAAACTGCCTAAGCTTCTGCCTAAAAGTCTTGACTCCAGGCTTCAAAGGTATCTTGTGTTCCATTATAGAAGTATCATATGTTCGAAGCTCGTCATAGGACCAGGTGAAAACATCTTTATACTGTCTGAGTAAGTCTCTATACTGATCTTTTACCTTAGGAGGGAGGAATTTAGATATCTTTACTATCCTGGAATCTTTTTCAGTTTCTATGTTGCAATCCTCCACTTCTTCTGGTTGGGGCTGCAAAGTGGACTTCACAGGTATGTCGTTCTGGTCGAAGAGTCTTTCCAAAGGAATTAAGCCTTTCGGGATTTGGTTATTTTTGAGGACCAACATGCGATGATCCACTATTTTTTCTCGGAAGGTTTCAGGATCTTCATCTTCTTGTATAATCCACATCGGGTCATTTTGGTTCTCTTGATTTGGATGGGTTTCAAAGAACTCGCCTATTGCTATAAGAAATTTCTGAATTTGTTCGTCATATTCAAAAACCTGCCAGTGTCGGACATTGTCTGGTATAGAGGGTTTATATATGATTTCAATATGATATTTCAATTTAACATTCGTGGGAGGGGAAAAGGTCGAGGCTGCCTTAGCCAATGCGTCAGCATGTAGATTCTCTATGAGAGGAATAAAATGGACTTTTATAGATGAGAAAAAATTCTCCATTAAATCCCAAGCGCAATTTCTATATGTTCTCAATATGGGATGTTTGGCTAGGTATTGTTGGTTTACTTGTTTTACTATCAATTCAGCGTCACCGTAAACCTCCAAGTTTTTTATGTTTAACCTCTTTGCAGCCTCTAAACCTAAGACTAATGCTTCATACTCGCATATGTTATTGGTGTAATCTATGTCCCACTGCAAGCGATATGAGAAAGGAACGGTAAACTTACCTTCAGGTGCTACCAAAAGTATGCCAGCACCAGCTCCTTCAGAAGATGAAGCGCCATCAAAGTACATTTTCCAGATACCATTTCTGCATAGTTCTTCAGTCAAGGGGCTAAGCTCTTCCTGCTTCATATCAAGTTCTTCTGGACACCCATTTAAACCATCATCAAAAGATAATATGTAATTCCCCAGATCTTGGTCTGCAATGTAAATGGGAAAGTTATTTTGATTCAGAGGATCACTGACAGTATATGTTAATCTTGTTTCTCGGTACAAACGGGTAAACTGACCACTGAAAATTGGGATTGTGGCATATGACATGTACAATTGTAGAGAACCCCCCAACTTGGCTCCCCATGACCAGGATAACAACATACCATATTTGGGGGGAATATCTGCAATAACCACATCCATCAGGATACTCTTGACTGGGACCTGAGCTAGGGACGAGTATAGGTCTCCATAGGGTCTAGTGATCTGGAGCCCCAGCCTCTCCATTATAGTTTTGGGCATAACATTATGTGAAGCCCTGGAGTCTAACATGTAGTTATGCAGTAACTGGTCATGTATATTCAGGGTGATATAGAAAGGAGCGACGTTGTCTTTGAATCCCTCAAAATGAGGACCAAAGGTGATGTTAGGTCTGTCATCTTCTAGGTTGATAATGTTGGAGGGACTTTCTGGCTCATAAACACCCATCACTTTGGCAATTTGCTTCTGATAAGTGGGGTTTTTTTCTAATTCTACCAAAGGAATCAGTATCTTAATTTTATTTAATTCATTTTCAAAATTGTAAGATGTATTGGCCTTATTTGTTTCTTTGTTTAAGAGATCCGAGATTTTTTCTTCCGACTTGTTTGTCTGGATCGCTTTATCACTCGTGACCTTAGTCACGGATGTAACTTTGTCTATCGACCATGTTTCCTTTGTTTGGGTTTCATCTTTTTTCACCTCAGATTCTGTTGGTGACGGAAGTCACTCCTGGATTGCTTGCAGGAGCATAGCCCGACGCCCATCAATTTTAATGTCACGATTTTTTTGAAGGGGTGATCAAACGGAAGGAAACTCAGAACAGTACTGTCTCAACTCAGAAACTGGACCAGGCATGCATGAACGAGTGAGGTCTTGATAAACTCCAAATAGTGAGTTGCAGTAAAAGGGTGAGTAGGTGGAAGACTTTCTTAAGAAGAGTGCAAGGGTCTATCACAGACATCAAGTTTGTAATAGACTGGAGGAGAAAGCATTCAAACACAAAGTCTCTTTATATTCAAACACACAAAACCAGAGAATACAAAGATGTCACGACAAATCCTTTATCGTAACATAAATGCAACAATCCACGTGAATAATTCAACTATGAACTCTCCGACATAAGATGAAACAAAGATGGAAAAAGAAGAACTGTTTGTCATAAACCAAGAAGTCTCAAACACAGAGACATAACCAGGAAACCAGAATGTTTGCTGAAAATTTACAGTCGGGAGCTTAGCTCTACCATTGATCGATACAAAAATGGCTAAAATGCCTTCATATACTCAAACTAACAACAACAACAAAATCGAGATGTAGCATTGAAAGCTTTGCGTCTGCATGGCTTTCTGACAGTCAACCTCCGAAAGATTGTGCAACTTATGTCAAATGCAATCTGACTCTTTGACAGTTCCAATAGCGAATCGACGTGCTTTAAATTCATGGCCGTGCTTTCCCATTATGGCGGAGGTGATATCTAACCACCACCAACTTCTTCAATAACTGCTTCTTGGGATTGAGAACAGCCCAACCAACTCATCATTTCGGGATATGGAATACTCCTCGCGCCGCCACCTGGAATAACTGAACAGCTTGGGAGGAAGGGTAGGCGTAGAGGCCAGTGCGAAGGATGAGGTGCATGACAGGGGTGGTGGCATCGGATTATGTGGACAAGTCCTGAATAGATAGGGAGGTGATGAGGGTTGACGGGATGACCGTCGGCAAAAGGAATGAATGCAGGGGACCAGAGTGTTGACGTAGGGGACACACTTTTAGTGGGAAGTTGGCGTCGAGGGAATAGGATACATGGCGGGTGGTAAATGGATGATGAGAAGCGAGATGGACCACGCGGACTAAATAGGGGAGGTGGATAGATGACACACGGCTGCACGGGATAGGCGGGAATGGAGATGACACGACGGGAGACGGGCCCATGTGGGTTAAAGACAAGGCAACAGAGAAGGTCGGGGCCATGCCTGAGCCGTTGATCTGGGTGCTGAGATTTCAGTCGTCAGAAGTTGCATCCATGATTCCGGACCCCCCCCTCTGCTTAAAGGTATAANGGGGGGGGGGTCTGGAATTGCTTTCATCACCGTTGATCTGGGCGCGCGAATCTGGACCGTTGGAGAGGTGCTCCCCCAATTCCGGACCCCCCCCTCCCCCCGCTTAAAGGTAGAAAGGCGGGGGGGTCTGGAATCCAATATGCGTCGTTGATCTGGGTGAACAAATCTGGACCGCTCGGACTTGCTCGTTACTTACCGCGGGCGCATTATCACCCAAAAATTTGGATAAGTGGGTTTTTAACCCTTTCTTTTGCGTTCTAGCCCCCCTTACAAGAAATATCGCTAACATTTGGCTCCATGGGGGATAGAGTCATCCCTGTGATGCTCTAAGAACCCTTTGCGGACTTAGTACCTTTGCTGTTGGGTTATGGAGTCATTTATTAGTTTGAAATCAAAAACATAAACAATATTTACAAAACAAAACAAAAAGAGCCAACTGTGGCTCATAGAAAACACTTTTTTAAGAAATGCCCATTGCCTGGGCCACTGAAAACTTCATTGCCTTCCATATCCTGCAGCTTGTAAGTGTTATTTGAAAATAATTCAAGTATCTTGAAAGGCCCAAACCAGAGGGCATCGAATTTACTGTGTTTGCCCTTTTCCTGCCTGGGTGCATCCCATTTGAGCACTAGATCACCCTGCTCAAATTCCTTCTTCTTGTTCTTCCTGTCAAAAGCCTGCTTGATCTTCTGCTGATGATTGTGGGCTCTATCCATGACCTGTTCTCTGATCTGTTGCACTTCCACCATATGATGAATCCTTCTGAGTATATGATTAGGTTCTCCTTCAAGGACCTGGAGGAAATTTGCCACAGGTAAGGCAAGCTGAGTGGGAAAAATGACCTCTATTCCATAAACAAGTTGGAAAGGAGAGAGACCCAGGGACTTCTTAGTTGTCACCCGATTGGCCCAGAGAGAAAATTTGAGCTTTGAGTCCTAGGCCTTCTGATTGTCCTCCAGTAGCTTTTTGATAAGCTTGATAAGACATTTATTGGAGGACTCTGCCAGTCTGTTCCCTTGAGGATAGTATGGAGTAGAGTGAACCAATGAAATCCCAAATTGTTCACAAAATTTGATCAGAGGCTCAGACCTGAAGGGGGAGGCATTGTTAGTGATAATTCTGCTTGGACAACCAAATCTGGCCATGATGTCTTCCAAGAAGCTGATGATTACTTTGTGAGAAGTGCTCCTGGTGGGGACAACCTCTATCCACTTGGTGAAATAATCAGTTGCAGTGAGGATCCATCTGTGCTAGCCACTTGAGGGAGGGTGAATCTCTCCGATGAAATCCAATCCCCACTGCTGAAAGGGTGCCGAAACTACTACAGGATTTAATGGGAGGGATTTGAGTTGTTGTTTACCTGAAAATTTCTGGCATTTGATGCAAGCCCTGACTTCCCTGCAGACATCAGTAAACAAAGTAGGCCAGTAATATCCATCCCGAAGGATTTTGTGGGCTGTGGTCTTCCAAAAATGATGACCTCCGCAGAGACTGCTATGAAAATAGAACGTCACCTTCTAGGCTTGCAATGGGTCTAGGCATTTTAATAATATCCCTAGAGGGTCTCTCCAATACAAGGCTCGGTCAATAAGGCAGTATTTGACCGCTTTGAGCTTTAAAGCTCTGGCCCTACTCTTTCCCAGTCCGTCAGGAGGCTTTAATTCCTACAGAAAGTACAAGATGTCCCTGTACCAGGGACATGCTGCTAGTGATATGGTGACTTGGGAATTACTGCTAGATGACTCGGCTTGCTCATTGATGCAGTTAATCTCCAGGGCTTTGTAATTGGATTCAACCAACAACTTGGCCAAACCTTGCCCCTTTATCATCTTGGTGGGCTTAATTTCCAGGTCAAATTCGAGGATCTTAGCTATCCATTTGCCCCTTCTCCCATCTATGTTGGGCTATATAAGGATGTCCTTCACAGAAGTTGAAGGGACATATGCAGTGATTTTTGAGTGCAAAATGTAGATTCTGAAAGCTTTGAGAGCCTTCACCAATGTGTAGGTCTTCTTTTCCATGATCTCATATCCGAGCTCAACATCTCTCAATGCCTTGTTGAAGAAGGCAATGGGCTTCTCTCGCCCTTGAACGTTTCTCTGCAATAGGACCGTTGCTATTGAGTCATCAGAAGCAAATGAGAAAATCAAGAAATCCTTAGAATAATCGGGACTGATTAGCACAGGTGCCTCAGTCAATGCTTTCTTTATCTGGGCAAAATATCCCCTGGACTCAGTAGGCCACTTTATTTCATGGCCCTTCCTAAGCATGGATGTAATGTGTTTCATTAGCTCCGCGAAGGTTGAGACGAACCTCCTCAGAAAGTTGACCTTCCCCAAAAATTCCTGAACTTCTTTCTTAGACCGGGGAAGCGACAGGGCCTGAATCGCTTCCACCTTGCCTGGGTCAATCCTTAATCCCTCTGCTGACACTATGTGACCTAACAGCTTCCCCTCTTTCATAGCAAACAATGATTTCTTTGGGTTTAAAGATAGGCCATACCTCTGACACTTCAGGAAAACCCTCTTTAAGTGGCAGCTGTGCTCTTTATCAGTCTTAGAGAAGATTGTGATGTCACCCAGATATATCACTACGAACTGGTCCTTCTCCCCAATGAAGGCTATGTCCATGGCTCGCTGAAACGTTGCTCCTGCATTCATCAGTCCAAAAGGCATTTTGGCATACATGAATGTGCCCCAAGGAGTGATGAAGGATGTTTTTTCTCTGTCTTCAGGCATGACTGATATCTGATTATATCCAGAGAAACCATCAATCATGGACATCCTGGATGCGCCATTGACCCTCTGTAAAATGTGTTCCATGTTGGGCAGGGGATAATTGTCCTTCCTCGAACCTCTGTTCAAGTTCCTGAAATCGACACAGAGTCTGATTTCTCCACTTTTCTTTCTCACCGAGACCAAATTGGCCACCCATTCAGAATATCTCAAGGGGACAATGATCTGGGCATCCAACAGCTTCTTTACCTCTTTCTCCATGATAGGTAGCAGCATGGGATTTATCTGTCTCAGCTTCTGTTTGAACGGCTTAGCCTCATCTTTTAGTGGGATCTTGTGCTCGATGACTGATGTGTCATACGTTTTGAGATCTTTGTAGGTCCATGCAAACACATCAGAAAACTCTTTCAGCAACTTGATATATTCTATCCTCTACCCTTCGGTCAAACTTCTTGACAGCTTGACAAATTTTGGATCCTCAGGTGTGCCTATGTTACATTCAGCTGTGTCATCATCATCACCTGAAACCTTACCTTTTACTGCCACATCATTCCCGTTGAACAATATTTCTAATGGGATCAGTCCTCTCGGAATGTGATTGCTCAGTAGCTGAATGATCCGGTGATCAGCAATTTTATTCACAAATTCCCCAGGGTGATGGTCATCTTCCTCTTCAGGATTCTCATCTATGTGCATGGTGGAAAAGTCATCAATGGACTGGAAAAATTTCTCAATTTCTTGATCATCTTCAAATACCTTCCAATGTTTGACATTGTCTGGTATAGAAGGTCTGTATTTTATTTCAACATCAGACCCGGCAGTGGGCGATGTGGGAACTTCGAGCACACTAGCTGTGAAAGCTAAACAGTCGGTCGAGGCATTTTCCTCCCTTGGGATGTAAGAGATGTTAAAATCTAGGAAGAAATTATCCACAAGGTCCCATACCTCATTCCTGTAATTCCTGAGTCGAGGATGCTTGGTCTGATAAACATTTTTGACTTGCTGGACTATCAATTATGCATCCCCAAACACAACTATCTCCCTTATTTCCATTTCCTTTGCAGCTCTCAACCCTAGAACCAGAGCTTCATACTCTGCCACATTGTTGGTGACTTCAAATTCCATCCTGTATGACAGAGAGATGGTCTCATGACAAGGTGATATAAATATCACTCCGGCACCTGCACCCATATTGGAGGAAGCTCCATCAAAGAAAATCTTCCAAATAGAGGAAGTTGAAGGGGAGGGTTCCTGATTAAGGATGGGATTCTTTCTGATCTGTAAAGAAGATTCAGGGGTGTGGGTGAGCTGTAGTAAACTGGAGCCTAAATCAATGTCCAAGTCATAGATGGGATGATTGGTAGGGTTGGCCTCGTCACTGACAATGTAGGCTAGATGGGCTTCTCTGTACAGTCTCCTATGTTCCCCTCCAAATACTGGAATGGTGGCATATGTGAGGTCCATCTGCAAGGTTCCCCCCAGTCTCTTTATCCAGGATCTTGACAACAGCATGCCAAACTTAGGGGGGACATCGGATACCACAATATCCATGACCATACTCTTCATGGGCAGCTGAAACAAAGAGACTACTAGGTCCTTCATCACTCCCAAACACTGGACCCTCCTGGAGTCAAAAGAATAGAGGTCATGATAGGCTCAGGTGACTTCCAGTCCTAATTCTTCCATGATGGCTTTGGGCATGAGGTTGTGGGAAGCCCCTGAATCCATAAGGAAATTATGCAGTACCTTGTCATGTATGTTCAGGGAGGTGTAGAAGGGAGGGGATGAATCATCTCTGTCTTCTACCATGGGACCTAGGACAACTGCAGGCCTTTCATCTTGGAGGTTTATGGAGTCTGTGAGAGGGTATGAGGCTTCGAATTTCAAAAGGTCAGAGAAGCGTTTCTTAAATTCACCATGTTTGATTAACTCAGTGAGGGGCACAGGGATTTTGATCTTTTGAATCTCATGCTCGAAATTAAAAGAGGATGTAAGCTTTGGATTTTCTCTTATTTCAGGAACATGACTTTGGACAATGGGAGAGAGGGGTTGGGCCTTCTTACCTTTGTCTGCTACTTCATTAGTAGGTTTCTCTATTCTATTGGAAGGATCAGGAACATCAGGTGCTACTGCCCTTTTGTCAGACCTTAGGTTGTATCTGCCTCGACCGCCGCTAGCTTTGTCTCCTTTGCTCAACTCATTCAACTGACCATCCATGAGGCACTCTTTGTAAGCAGACTGGGTCAGATGGGGGAAAGGAGGAGTGACTTCTACAGAGTGGATTTTAGGTTCAAGCTCATCTGTTTCCCCTTCTTTCTCCTCAGCTACAAAATTGTTCTGGAAGGGAGACTGAATCCTTTGCTCTTCTCTGTCTCTTCCTCTGTGCATAGTCGGGGGGGCAATATTATTTGGCCTTTTGAAACCCCCTTTATTTTCAGTGTTCTGAGGGCCCTTATACATTTGCTTTCTTTCCACCTTCAATCTCTCCACCTCCTCTTTAAGGAAGTTCATTACTTGGGTCAGCTCATTTACTTGAGGGTGGGACAATGATGGGCTGGAAGTTGAGGCTTCCGACCTTTCCTTTCTTCTGTCTGTGTCGGCCTGGTTTCTCAGCCTATCAGCTGCCAATATGTTGGATTCCACTTCTATAGCTACATCTTGGATCTGAGCTAAATAGGTGGCTCTTCTTTCTCTTAATATGAGACATAAATCAGGGTCAAATGCGCTAGCATATGAAATTTGAGCAGAGGCTTTTGAAGGCTTTATCTTTGTAGGAATCTTGTTATACATCTTATTGAACCTTTTGGAGAAGTCAAAAATAAACTCTCCTTCCTGCTTCTTCAGAGACCCAAAATCTGTCATGTAATATATGTAATCTTTCCTATCCCCCCACTGTCTCAAGAAAATATTATCCAAGGCTTCAATGTCAACAATATATCCAGGGGCCAGTCCCCTAAACCACTTTCTAACCTCACCATCCAAGATCTGGACAAAGACTCTCATCCAAACATCTTCATTCTCAATATTGAGGTTGTTTGCATAACTGTAAAAAGCAGCCAAATGCTCTTTTGTAGTTATGTCCCCTTCCCCAGTGAATTTGGGCATGTACTTCAAGTAGTCTCCAGCAGAGAGAGGATTCATAGGATGGGGCAGGACTAAAGGAGCATACCTGGTAGCGACTATGGCATCCATTCTATTCAGAGGGGGATTAACACCATCCATAGGGATAGTAGGTTGAGGAGAACTCGGAGGAGAAGGAGTATGCACCAGAGATGTTGGAAAAGAGCTTCTTGGAGGAGACAACGGAGGAAACAGAGAGAGGGCCAAGGGTCCTGAGTGTGTAGATACTTCTCTCCGTGCAACAGTAGTAATAAAAGGAGGAGTAGTGAAATCTTCTGAAGCTTGAGGTCTGTGATGAGGCACAACTTCCAGGGAAGGGGGAGTGACAAGGATCTCTTCCTCTGATACTAGACTAGGAGGAGAAAAATCAGCAAGAACACTCCCGAAATTCAAAAAACGGGAAACCTCAGAGGAAGGACGACTAGGAAGCTGAGAATAAGACAATGGAGTTCTTACAGAGGGGGAAGGCGCATAACCTGTTTCAGCGATGGACACTTCTTTCGCAGAGCTCTTTCCCTTTCTGTGCACTGCTTCCTAGTCAACTCCTGGTGTAGCTAAAGGCAGGTGTGGATTAGACCTCATGTGTCTACCTCTCGAAGCCATAGTTGATAGAATAGGTTCTCCCCAGCGGAGTCGTCACAGTGGATTCTCCAGGTGCACAGTAGCAATCTTCAAGTTCTGATATCTGATGCACCTTCAGAATCAGATTAATATTTGTCGTTCAATCCTAGGGAATATCTTCAACATCGTCCCCGGCAACGGCACCAGAAATGTTGGCGACGGAAGTCACTCTTGGATTGCTTGCAGGAGCAGAGCCTGATGCCCATCAGTTTTAATGTCACAATTTTTTTGAAGGGGTGATCAAACAGAAGGAAACTCAGAACAGTACTGTCTCAACTCAGAAACTGGACCAGGCATGCATGAACAAGTGAGGTCTTGATAAACTCCAAACAGTGAGTTGCAGTAAAAGGGTGAGTAGGTGGAAGACTTTCTTAAGAAGAGTGCAAGGGTCTATCACAGACATCAAGTTTGTAATAGACTGGAGGAGAAAGCGTTCAAACACAAATTCTCTTTATATTCAAACACACAAAACCAGAGAATACAAATATTTCATGACAAATCCTTTATCGTAACATAAATGCAACAATCTACGTGAATCATTCAATTGTGAACTCTCCGGCGTAAGATGAAACAAAGATGGAAAAAGAAGAACTGTTTGTCATAAACCAAGAAGTCTCAAACACAGAGGCATAACCAAGAAACCAAAATGTTTGCTGAAACTTTACAGTCGGGAGCTTAGCTCTACCATCGATCGATACAAAAATGGCTAAAATTCCTTCATATACTCAAACTAACAACAACAACAAAATCGAGACGTAGCATTGAAAGCTTTGCGTCTGCATGGCTTTCTGACAGTCAACCTCTGAAAGATTGTGCAACTTATGTCAGACGCAATCTGACTCTTTGACAGTTCCAATGA
>ML841349.1:45336-59861 GCA_009831015.1 Picea engelmannii | reverse complement strand
TCTAGAATGTTCTTAGGGGATAGTAAGTACTATATAAAGATGTAGAAGCATTGTAAAAGGTGTCTTGGAAATCATTTGTAATATAAGCTCTACTTTATTGGAGGTTGCCCCCTCGAAGAGGCAAGTGAACATTCCTTCCATATCAATAAAGATATAATACTTTAGTGTCCATTGTGCATGCAACTCTATTTCTTTCTGCAATATATCTGAGTAATATATGTGACTTACGCTCTGAATATTTCTATTTGGTATATCACATTCCTTGACTTTGAAAAGCAGTGAAAATGTTTGCACTAGCTCTATGATGATTGTGAACACTGATAAAACAAAGATAGTAATCATCAGGTCTAGGCATGTCACATACCCTGATAAAACAAAGATAACAATCATCAAGTCTAGGCATGTCACATACTCTGAGTTTGTTTAGGATACCCAAATCTTGGAAAAAGTTCCTTTATATATCTTAGAATTGACATCCATCATAAGCTAAATTGGAATTGTAGTGCTAAAAGGATTAGTAGAGGTTGGAAAGCTTTTCTCGGTCTTGAAAATAATTATAAAGAAGCCGAGTTTATAAAATCCAGACTTAGTTTCCAAGGCTCTATGTTCACCGGAGATTTTGAATATGAGGCAACACAGCCTTAAACTACACAGCCAAACAAACAAAGAAAATGTGCGACCAT
The DNA here is from genome assembly GCA_009831015.1 of Picea engelmannii. NCBI lineage: Eukaryota > Viridiplantae > Streptophyta > Pinopsida > Pinales > Pinaceae > Picea > Picea engelmannii. The sequence goes on along the minus strand of ML841349.1, from coordinate 59,178 downwards.
CAATTAGCCAACAGCAGCTTAAAACTCCAATAGTGCCATGCTATAGGGATGACTTTAGCAAAATCTGACTACAACAACTCTTGCAAGTTGCACCTCAGGTGGCCGCCATTAAACTCAAACGTATTTGCCGCTCCACCCAAATCTAGAACATTTATAACTGCAAGATTTTGGTGTACTGTTTTCGGGATGCCTAATTCATTGTTGATCACTAAACTATTTGCTCACTTATGTTGGAACCCTAATTGGGACAAAAAAACTCCATTCCTGCAAAAAATATTAATTGATTCAGGTCGATGTGACCGTTACCAAAGAAAAATATGAATTCAACTTGGTTGATTCTCTCCATTTTCTCCTTTCTGTAATTGAACTTGACTTTAGAGTATTAACTTAATGCTCTCTTTGTATTTTACATGCTTGACCTGGAACGGGCTAGTTTCATTCTACCACTAGCTCAGTGTTTGATCCTTGGTGGTGCTGGCGATGCACTGCACATTTTGGTGGAATTGAAGTACTGTGAAATTATGCAATCTATCAGACAGTAACAAACCGTCTTAACATAGCATACATGACATTGAATGTAGAAATATTTCCCTTTGGAACATGTATTATGGACACCAGAACATTACAAGAGTCCAGAAAAATAAAAATAAAAATTTTAAATTTACTTCCCCTGATCTTCACAGTATATGGTCACTTTGCCAGATTTACATGGTCACCTTGCCAGATTTACAGTCTAGGAAATTATTACATACACGCGCATAGTAGTAAGAGGAATAAAACGGCAAGCTCTCACGTAGAAGCTTTGTTGAATTATAAAGAGGCTTAGGACCAAATGAAAGAAAAATACAGGCATTACTATAGGAGACACTAAAGTAGCATGCATACCAATACAGGGGAACAACTCTGTTGAGGTTACATTATACAAACTTATTGAACATGGTAAATTGTCTTAACTAAGGGCTTCTAAAACTCGCTTGCTACAACATCCCCTATTTGCCTTCTTTTTCTGGCGATTAGACATGAAATTTTTCCTCAGAAAGGTAAAATGAATTATAGGTGCATCCACTTCTTGAATGTTGGCATTTGAAGCCTTGCCTTTAATAACCCCAAGAGGTATGTTACAGTCTGAACAAAACTAGACCTTTATGTTGGCGAAAATACCTAGTATCCAAATCCAGCGAACTTAGCTTTAATTCAACAAATGGTAACCCATAAGCATGCATGGGCGATGACTTCCCATTCAAGATAATTTACTCTTATCTTTCTGGTGTTTAGTTGGCTCACGGTCAGGTAGGAAAGATATCCAAATCAAAGGGACCAATGTTGCCATTGACTGGATGAAAATTGCCAATGGTAACCTAGAATAGTTGTCAGAGGAGACACCAAGGAATGAAACAAGAGCAACACCCAAATAACCACTTATAATGTTTGCCAAGGACAGAACAGACATAACAAAGGCCATAAGGGAACCCTCACAACCAGGAGGGCATAACTGTGCAAGCGACACAGTGAATGGAAGAATTTTGAACATGGAAACAACTTCCACTAAAGCAGATGCTCCCAAAATATAAACAGAATTTGGAATCCCTAATCGGATATTTAGTTGGTTCACAAGAAATATATCTGATAACATGCAAAACGAAAGTAGAATTTGCATAGAGCCCAAAAGCTTTCTCAAAGAAATATCCTTTAGGAAGCGGTTGTAAATAATGCTTCCTAATAAAAGACCAATCTGCCCGACAACTTTTGCAAGTCCTAGAAATGTAGGATCAAGTTTCAAATGCTGTGTTTGGTAGAAAAACATGGTTCCTGTCAAGATTGGTATCATAGCATAAGATACTGCAAACCATGCAAGAGAATATGCAATTTGTGGTTTCTTTAATGCTCCCAAAAGATCCGAAACCTGATTTTGGACACTTTTCATAACGGCACACTCTGCAGCCCTTTTTGACTTAATAGCTTGTGTACCAAACTCATCACATTTAGATTCACTGGAAAATGACTTGTTGGGCATTGGTGACTCCCCCAACCTCTCTGTAACAGATGGTGCATCTACCTTCTCTTTTGTTGAGTTATTCTCAAGACCTGGAACCTTTTGGGAACTAGGTAGACCAAAGGATTTCTCATCAACGGTCAAGCAAGCCATAACCTGAATGCTTAAAAGGAAGCCAAATATGATGAACATGGTCTTTGCATCAACCTGGCTTATAGCAATCCCACCAAATAAATTTCCCATAATACCACCTGCAGCCATTGCTATCCAGGCAAACGACTGAAGTTCACCCGATGAACTGGCTTTAGCCTTTTTCCCAGTTTCTGCCACCAATGCATCGGTAGCAATTTCAACAATCGACGCTCCCAGATTGCTGACAAGGAGGAAGGATGTCATTATATAAACCGATGATCCTGCTGCCGGAATGAAGACAATAGCTCCCCATGAAATTGCTTGTAAAAGACCTGAAAGTTTTTAAATGCAAAGAAATTAAAATGCACTGCTAGGGCAACGTACTGTCAACAATTCAAATATGGAGGGTAAATCCAAGCTCCAAAATAAGCAGGCAACTCCACCACAACTATTAGATTAACAAATACTTAGCAGCAAACAGCACAAAACTTCAAAAACAAGTGGCACTGATTTCCCATCAACGTTTTAACAAGGTAAACAGTAAGTGCCTATTGCTTACACCAGTCCTTCATTAAGGTTTCTGAATGGTTTGAGGTTGGTCCCATATTTATTAGACAAACGGTCCGTGGCTTAGACTCAAAACCTATAGGCAAGTAATACATCCAGCTGAGATGATACCCTAAAGAAAGTAGTCATTTAGGAACAAAGGAGGTTGAGACAAGTTTCCATTACTCCGCATTTTCAATAAATTAGCAATCAATATGTAGAAAGATCGATAGGTAAAGGCTAGGGTAAAGCTTGAAGAATCTCAAAAGGAAACTAGACACAAGCAGTCGCTCACAAGTAAAAGTTGTCAAAAAGCCAAAATAATAGCTTGAATCCATGATTTAAGTCCGACGAGCAATCACATTGAATTGTAATTTGTACCCAACGAGCCTGGAAGTCCGTTGATGTCAGAGACTAGAACTCTAAACCTTTGAATTATAATTTGTACCTGAAGAACCCAGAGGTCCATTGATGTCTGAGACTGGAACCTAAAACCTCATTCTAAGGGATAAGTAGAAATATATCACAAAAAAACAATATGAAACTATATCATATCTGAATCCTACCAAACTGATGGTAAGAAATAACTCTAGGATTTGGATATTAATTGCAGAACCACGAATGTATAATAAATAATAATATTGATGTGATAATGATTATATGGAAAACCACATCAAAAAAATCGTTCTCTAAAACATCACAACTTGGGCCAGGTGACGTAGTACCCATAGTACATTTTAAATGAATATCCATTAATCCTGAGCGAGAGCAATTTAGTATTTACATCTCTGTATCACCATCCTGAACACACCGGGAGTCACTCTCTCAAACAAACTGCAAACACTGCTATTATTATTTAGCAAGGCAGACAGGGTGCATGGGTGCAAGTACAAGTGCAAGCGTGGGTCTGGTTGTACCAGTTTTGAAAGCTGGGGTACATGGGGGTGGGTGCATCACTCATATTATATATATGGAAAATGGAAAAATACAGAACTGAGAATTATAAATGTAAATTTTAAAATTAAATATATTAAATATGATAATTATAATGTCACAATCACAATTGCAGCTTAACATTAATAATTTAATTTTTAAAATTTCAGATTCAATGATTCGAACTTCAATTCTCGAGTCATTATTTAAATTTATAAATAACTCTAAAACGTACCCAATGGCATTTACTCTAGACATAATCACCGGTAACTGAGGTCACTAATCAGTAATGCCCGTTAGGGGGTCGTCCCGCATAGTTACAGGCATGTCTTCCTGTTATTACAAGGGTCCACAGCCCCATAATAAACTGGTTACAGCACCACCATAAGGGACATACACCGAATTCTGCTGGGGAACACAAGGTGCATCCCTGAGAGGTTGGGGTGCATCATCCCATGCTTACAGGCATGTCTTCCTGTTATTATGAGGGTCAACAGCCCCATAACAAACAGGGTGCAGCACCACCATAGGGGACATACACCAAATTCTTCTGGGGAACACAAGGTGCATCCCCTGAGAGGTTGGGGTACATCATCCCATGCTCGAGTGCAGGACTGATACACCCAGATGTGCACCCAGTGCAAGGGGCGCACACCCTCGCTACTTTGTTATTTAGTATTTACCCATTCCATCTACAGCTTATGAACAAATTGTATCAAAGGTTCTTGCAGCTAAATTGATAGTAAAAACAATGAGTGGATGCTCTTTGGCAGGTTCTTGATCACCATTGTACTAATAAGAGTGTTGTTAATGTGGAAGGTATTACAAGGTCTTTGGGATATGCGACGTGATAGGAGTAGCATACACAACGTGGTTAGTGGTCATCGCAAACCACCAGATTCAGAAAGCACTTCAGTGGTGATACTACATGATCACTAATTAGCAGAATACACCAGCTTCTTCTAGCTAAATTACTTGGCAAATGATCAGAATGTCAAGTAAATAGGAAATGTTCAGACATTAGCAGTTGTCCACTTCCAGATTTCAGCTCTTTTCCAGTTCATTCCAGATGAACAATCTGGTATCCAGTTTTGACGGTTTTTCAAGCAGATTTTTCATTGAAGCTCAGATTGGAAACTTCTGAAAAATCCAGTATCTCATCTTTTGCATTAGTGTTTATTGCTTGGCTGATACAAAGATATAGACTTGTGATTGAAGGGGGGAATGTTAGCCTACGGCTTACCTTACCAATCACTAAGTCTTCATGTCACCTTTATTTGTATTATTCACTTAGGATAACAATTATTTATCCTCAAGTGATGACTCAATAATTTAATTAATATTTCCTAGCCTAGTCACCATGCAAGGTGTTAGGATCTAGAGAAAATCTCTCTATGACGTGGCATCACCCATTGTGCTATATATTTGTAACTTTGGTGTGAATATTATATAAGATGGCTTGAGGCCTTTTCTGTCATATTGCTGGTCCTGTCTTGTTCTATTTCTTAATAATGTTGATATCACTACTTTCTGTTGATAATTTGATCCTTGGCCTCCTCTCTTGAAGGCCTATTAGACACAGATTGATGATTTGTCCAACTTCTGTGACCTCCTAGTAAAACCAAGGTTATGATCTTCAATGCGTTGAAAATGCTCTGGTTGATTACCATTTCTACCTCTGTGGGGAGGAGATCGAGATCACTACGGCTTAAACGTATCTAGGAGTTCAATTCATGGGACCTCATTTTAGCATGCGACATGCCCTCCAACCTTGACTAAACAAGGGATATGGCTCCCTTGCCCTTCTTGAGAGGTAGTTCTTCCATAACCAATGGTTGCCTTTATAATAAACCATGCTTCATTTTGGATAGAGTAATGTGAGGTTTTAACCCTCTTATTTCTATTGTGATTATGTTGGTCTGCCATATAATAAACCCAATTTTTGTTAGATTAACATAACCTTGTATTCATGACAAATGCTTAAGTATGGCACCTATAGCCTTCCAAGGTAGTTTTCTACTATTAAAGTCAGCAAGCTAAGGCTGATTTGTGGCATCAATAGCAGCCTCTATTTCCTTACATTCTCATGCACTCACCCTCTTGGATTCATACCACTTTGACTCGATTTAGGCCATATATGGATTGGCACTTGGTCTTAGGGTTTCTACCTTTATATTCCTTTCTCACACTACTCATTTTCCATTTCACTACAACCATTTATTTCTCTTAGGCAAACTCTTCACAAAATCACCTATAGCCTCTACTCCATAGCCTTAGCAATCCTATCCTTAGGGAAGGCCCCATAGAGTTGGAGAAGAGCCAACCAAAAGTGTGAAGAAGAGCTACTTAGATGACAATGGTAAACCTTCCTGAGTGCACAAAACTAGGCCCTTGATGCTTGGGACTTTACATCATACAAGGGTGCTAGATTTTATTGTAACAGGAAGGACTATAGTGCATAAGAAAGAAGAGAAATTGAAGCTCTTATCAAGGAATACAAGGATATGTTTGTCTGGAGCTATGATGACCTCAAGGCCTACAAAGGAGAAATCATCAAGCATATTATTCTGTTGAAAGAGGGAGCTAAACCTTTCAGGAAAAGAAGAGGTCTATAAATCCAAAGTTAGCTCCAATTATTCAGAAAGAACTACAAAAAATGGAGGCGGCTAAAATCATTGATCCTACAAGGCAATCAACATGGGTGGCTAATCTAGTACTAGTAAGGAAGAAGGACAATGAAAAGTGCTTGTGTTGATTTCAAAATTTTGAACCAATTATGTCTTAAGGATAACTACTCACTCTCAAACATGGACCATTTACTACAGAAAGTTATGGGATCAAGGATGATGTCTATGCTTGATGGTTTTTCAAGGTATAATCAAATACTTGTGGAGAAGGAAGATTGGCATAAGGTTGCATTCACAACCCCATGGGGAACATTCGTGTACCTTAGAATGTTGTTTGGATTGTTGAATGTTGGTTCAACATTTCAGAGAGCTATGGATTATGCATTCAAGGACATCATGGATAAGATATTGTGATTTATCAAGATTATCTGACAATTTTCTCTATAGACAAGAATGCATATGTTTGTCATCTCAAGAAGGTGTTTGAAAGGTGTAGAAAGTTTGGAATTTCTCTCAATCTCAAGAAATGGTGTTTGGAGTGATTGAAGAGAAGCTGTTGGGCCACATTGTTTCCAAAGATGGTGTCAAGATTGATTCATCAAGAGTAGTAGGCGTTTAGCAAATACCCTTCCCATCAATAAGAAGGCAATTCAGTCCTCCTTTGGTCAAATCAATTTCATCAGGTGATTCATACCAATTTTTGCTGAAATTACCAAACATATCTCAACCATGTTGAAGAAAGATCAGGAGATCAAGTGGGATGCAAAGCACAAGTAGGATTTTCAAGATATCAAGGAAGCAATCGCTTCGACACCAGTCTTGGTAAGTTTGAATTATACTAAGTTTTCAAACTTTCTCTTTTGTGTCATAGGATACTATTGCAAGTGTTCTTCTACAAAAGAATGAGCAAAAGTTTGAGTAGCCCATAGCTTTTATGAGTAAGGCCTTGACAGGAGCTAACATGAATTATTATATCATGGAGAAACAAGCTGATGTGTTGGTGCAGGCCCTAAAGCAATTCAGGAATTATGTAGATCATTCCAAGGTGATTGCATTCCTCCCTCATCCGATGGTGAAAGATATTATTTCTCAACAAGAATGTTTGGGCAAAAGAGAAAAATGGATATCAAGAACTCAAGAGTATGATCTGGCACTGAAACCTACAAAATTGGTGAAAGGTCAAGGATTGGCTAAACTATTGACCCAGAAAAATGAAAAGGCAATACATCTTGGAGATGAATCAGCTCCAAACTTAGCTTTGGCTATCTTTGAGGATTTGCACACAACATGAATGGTATAAGGACATCATCTACTACTTGAAAAATTTATCATGCCATAGTCACTTGCCTAGCAACAAGAGAAGATCACTAAGGTTGACTGCAACCAAAAATTGCTGGACACGAGGAGGCCTGGGATGGGATGAATCCAGAAGGTTTAATTCTCTGCTGTGGATTCTACAGATGCATGGAAACTGATGAATGAATTGTGTTACCCGTCAAAATGCATGAACATTTTGAAGGATTCTTTGTTGAGAAATAACTCAGACAAACACTTAGTCAACACACAGATTTCAACCTCCAATAAAGACTTCAGTAAACTACTGTACTTTATGAGTAGAAACACAGAATAACTAAGATCTGAAAATATAGCAGGGGCAATATAAATGAACAGCAGACACATTCACCACATTTGACGCAGAAAAATTCTGGGCAATGCCCCTGGAAAAACCTGCGAGGGAAAAACCTGTCAAGGAAATTTCTTCTTATTGAGCTAGGAGGAAAAATTATGAATTTACAACAGCAACATTATCAGCATTAAATACACAACAATTATCTAGTAAACCGTGCCAACAGACCACCTTGAAAACTGTGCCAAAGACCCTCAAAAAATGAACCTGATTTCTGCCTCGAAATCTATGCCCATATTTCTGTTGTACTACGACTGTACTGTACGGTCCTTTCTGGCAGCAGAAAACCCTCGATTTCTGTGCACAACAGCTGTACCTTTCTGTACGGATTTGTCTGCTAGATGCCTTGAAAATCATGCCAAACTTCTGTTGTATGGCCGCCTCAATTTCAGTGCCCAAAACTAGCCGTACAGACCAGCAAATCTGTACTGTAAGACCCTCCTTTAATGCTGTATGAATCTGTATTAAATGCTGAACATTCTCCTTGGGATGTATGCCAATCCCCTCCTTGGGATGTGTGTCAATCCTCCTTGCCATTACTCTTTTCCTCTTAGCTCAAACTTTCTCTTGGAAATTGTGTCTCTTCAACTTCCACTCAAGATCTCCAGAAAAGATGCGCCCCACCTCTCCTCTAGTGCTCCTTTTATTACTCATTAATGAGTAACTGCCCTAATTGTAATGTCCCCACTTTTGGACATCATTATATTAGTGTTATGCTGACCAGAGTAGCCAGATGGGGGTGATAGCGAGTACAGGAGCTATTGAGGGGTTTTATGGGGCCCGACTTGCATTTGCTCATCTTATTTCATCATCATGATCCATTCTGCACAACTTGGCTTTGGTTACGTTACATTCCAACGAATTCTGTAATTTTGAGTTATTATGGGCTATATGTTAATTAAATTCACTAAGAAGGTCATATTGGGCATAATACTTGGAGGAACCTCTTAGTGTAATAGCTCATCGGAATCAGGAGAAATAGCACTACAGGATAGGATGATGAGAAGTGACTTTTAGTGGCCAGAGAAGCCATAAGGAGGGATAAATCACTTTTTAGAGGTAAAATGGTTAATTAATTAATTAAAGTGATTTAATTAATTAATAATAAAATAAAGTAAAAGTCACTTGGAGAGACAAGGTGAACAAGGAGGATAAAAGAGAGATATGGGGCTCTATTATCGCATTATGTTGATTATCAGTTTAAGATCTGGTTTCTTGCTAGTGAGCCCATGCACTTGGGGGTTTTGAGGGTTTTGACTGAACAAACCCTAGAGATCAACTCGGTGGTGAAAGATCCCACTCAACCTGGTCCAAGCTTGGTCACGGAGGTGAAAGATTCCTCCCTCACCATTCTACTTCAGTCCTCTCTCAGTTACAGGTGGATTCTACTGCAGTTACAGGTTCAGAGAGAGGTAGGGCTCAGCTTCAGGGGGTTTCCAGTAGGAGGGCGCACCATCTTGAGGAGAAGAGTTCGATCTAGGCATAGGAGAAGGATTATGAGCAAACGAACTTCTGGGTATTATTTGTATGGCCTAGGGCGCCTTTTCTAGCCTGATCCAGAGGAGGTTTCTGTGTCATATTATTTATTGGAGCTCAGTGTTAGATTTAGGGTAAATTGCAGAACAATAGTATCTTTTTGTTTCAATGAATAAATCAATTTGATCTAGGGAACAACAAGCTCAAAACACTTTAACTAGACTTCAGATCTAGGAGATCTAAAGAGAAACATCAACAAACTAAGTAAAGATTAGATTTGAAGATAGAAACAAGAACTCAGATCTACTGTTTAATAAACTAGAACTCTACCAATATATTATCAGTGAACAGATCAAGAAAAACTCAATGATATTGCATAGATCTACAGATCTAGGATCATTCTGATAATAAACAATAAGTCAACTATAGAGCTAGATCAATATTTAAAACTTCAGATCTAAGAATGATACAGTAGATCAAACAGTAATAAAGTGCAACAAGATCCCAGATCTGAAGGTGATGAGTTGGCAGCTTACCTGGTAGTAGGTACAGCAACCTCACCTCTGAAGAAAGAACAATAACACTGAGAGATGTAGAACCCTTTTTGTATGCTCAGACAAAGGTTCAGCTCAATAGATCTATCATGGATTTCTTGCCAATGTATGAAGGAATTTTCTTGCCACAAAAGATTGAACTAGAAACCCTCACAAGAACAAACCCTCAACCAGATAGAAAGTATCAAAATCCCTTACACAGGAAGACAGTGTACAAACTTGGTTTCTGCAGGAGATAGGAGGTCGTACCCTAGGGTTTTAACATGGCAAAGAGGTTGACTGCAATCAACACTCAGCAGAGAAGCAGGCCACTGTTTTGTCACTCCAAATAGCAGATAAAGGATGGTTGTACCTTAGAGACCACACACAAACAGAGCTGAAGAGGGGCCGCACCCTCAACACTCAGCCACACTACAACAGTAGATAGGGGCCACACCCTACAGCCACTCCAAACAGTAGAAAGGGGATGCTCCACATTCCAAACAGTAGAAAGGGGACGCTCCACACTCCAAACAGCAACCTCACAAAGCAACAACTGTTCCAACAAGAAGTTGCAGCAGCAATGAAAGGGAGGTTGCACCATACACACTCTTGCAACAGTCTTAAAGGAGGCCGCACCTAAAGCAACAGAAGAGGCCGCAGCTAGGAGGACACCCACAGCAACAATGGAGGTCGCACACAACAGTAGATCACCAAAGAGGGCCGCAGCTGGAAGACAAAGGAGGCCGCAGCTAGAGGAGAGAGAGATCAGCGCTTGCACTTTGAGGAATGATAGGTGAGTGAAAGGTGAGGGGGTGGGTTTAATTTATAGTATTTAGGCTAGGGCAAGGGTTAGAATAAAACAAATAAAATCACATGTTTAAATTTAAATTTGAACATGTGATAACAAACATTTTAATTTTAACTTTAATTTTAACCCTTGAATAAGACAACAAAAACCCCAAACCAAACATACAAGGGTAATAGAGGGTTTGCAAGGTGGCAATACTCATTCCTTCATATCACATGGTGAACCTATTACTTTATCATCACTGCATATGGGACTTATCCCTCATGTGGTTATGTCCTTCTTCAAGGAAGGTCATGTACCATCAAATACTTGATAGAGGATCAAGTAGCCCCAGAACTTTTTCTGGGGTCTTATCCACCAAGGTCAGAAACCAAGGATCAACCCATGCCGTATGCATGGGTACCCTGGACTTTTCCAGGGGCCCTAGGCTTATCTAGGGGCTTTAACTGCTTGGTCCTAGACCAAGAACCCCAGTCGTATATTGGGGACCCTCTCGAGGGTCTTTACTGATTGGTTATTCACCAAGAACCCCAGTCGTATACTGTGGGCCCTCACAAGGGTCTTTTGCCATGGCACTGACTATTTGGTCCCAGACCAAGTACCCCAGGAGTGCACTAGGGGCCCTAGATCTCGTCTAGGGTCTTAGCCATCCTCCAAGAGAATGGCTCTTGCAGCTGCTTATAAATTTAACACTCAGCACAGGTTCAAAGAGAAGGAGGGCGCACTACAGATTGAGGATTCAGTCTTTTGGTGGGGCGGTTCTTCATTGTTCAGCCTGAGACTTTGCCAGAGGGTTTCCCTTGGCCCAATCTACAGTTTGGCATCTTTCTCAGAGGATTTAGTGGCCATTTTCAAAGAGGCCGAATTCTTGGGTTGCTTCAGCCAGTGAAGGGTGCATTGTTCTAGGAAGATCATCACATTTCAGTTGGGTTATGAGTTGGTTAATCCGGGTTCTTGGTCTATAGCTTGGAGAGGCTTTTTGGAAGCCCAGATCTTCGTCTATCTTGTATCTTGGAGGCTTTATCAGCCCAACACTCTATTTCCTTATATGTATTCCAGATCTGCATCATTTTGTATGAGGTCAGAGATCTATTATTGATAAATCAGATATGAGGTATTTATGGTTGTTTCTTGTGTTGTTGATCTTGCATCTCGTTGAGTTCATTCCATTGCTATATCTTCTTTGATTATTGGCTGCAAACACACATTAAACCATCATTATAAACCCTAGCACAACTCATGAGACATAAATCTGCAAAGTGTTTAACGAAATGCCACAACCAGAAAACATATAAAAATCAATGAAAAACGCAATGTTCCTAGCATATTGGGTTGGGAACATTACACTAACCCTTGGTCTTCCAAAAAGATAGACGGTCAAAATTAGATCATACCCTCTAGAGATCAACGGTCGTGACTTAATCGTCCATTGAGTTCACTTAAATCACTTAAGTGACCCAAACTTCATAAAGTCACTTTTACCCATTAAATATTAAAAGGCGCAACTTGACTTTATAAACTCACTTTATAAAGTCACTTTATAAAAACACTTTATAAAGTCACTAGAGAGAGACATTTGCTCAGTCTCTTCTACATGCTGGGTGCCGCCAATGCAGAAGTACCTCCGAGCTACAAAATCTAACATTCTTCTCAGCAGTATGAGTTACTTTCAGAGTTTCAAGCAGCAGAATTTAATAAACTTCTTGAAGTTTATATCCAGGAGAGTTCAATTGCTGTAGGAAGGGTATACACTCAAGTAAGTTGGAGGGACCCATTACTGAGGGAGTTTGTCACAGTAAGCAGCCCATGAATATTCAGGCATATTGATCAGATTGTTACCTTACTGATCTGTTTCAAGAAGATATGGGCAGCAACATATGCCCCTGTGCTTTGTAATAAAACAATATTTAAAGAACAGAACAAACTCAGCCCAGAACTCTGCATATATGATCATTTCTGAGCAAGTAAGGCTTGTTCCTATGATCATTTCAAGTTCTGTCCCTGAAGAAGATGACAAGCAATGTGCCAACTATAAGGCTGTAGAGAAGACTGTTTTAAAGAGCACAATGGCTGACCCTAAAAACAAGCCTGCTGCTGAGAATAGGTGTTGATCTGGGTACTGAGAATAGGTGTTGATCTGGGTACTGAAAATATTTGTGGTCATGACTCATATCTACTTCATCAATGGAGCCTGTAGAAGCAGCACTGAAGTCTGATCTGAGCGGCAGCAAATCAGCCTCACAGATTAGGACATCTTTTCCAGATTTATACGTGAGCAGATTATTCATCAAACAGCAAACAGAAAACGGAGTTTTGCAAAAGTTCCCTAGATCTGTGAAGCTTGTTATAGCACCTTGGTCAGACAAGCATTATCAAAGGTTTATACCAGCATTATAGCCTCTTCAGCAAACAGAGGTTGCGGATTATACAGGCCTCTTTTGACAGTGGCAAAAATGGATGTGGTTACTGGGCTGTAAATGCATCTTTTAGGACCTGTTTTAAGCACCTTAATCAGCCAGCGATGAGGGGACATTATTGACAGGCATTCTAGAAAATATTTGGGTACAGGAGCTCTTATCTATCATTCACTCCCGAGTCCCAATGCATTCCAAATACCAAGGTGCACTCTGAAGATTTGATTGCTGGCAAAGTCCATAGACCTTTTCAAGAAATTTCGTCATCTAACAGAAGCTGAGAAGTTATGGTTCCTGATCTGTCATTCGAGTTCTAGTACCAATACTTTGACTGGAGACAAAGAAATGAAGCACATACATGGCTAAAGATCAAATAAGGAAGATTTGATTGCTGGCAAAGTCCATAGGCCTTTTCATCATCTAACAGAAGCTAAGAAGTTATGGTTCCAGATCTGTCATTCGAGTTCTAGTACCAATACTTTGACTGGAAACAAAGAAATGAAGCACATACATAGTTAAAGATCAAATAAGGAGATCCCTCCATTTTGGGTACCTATTTGTTGACCCCTTAACTCATTGGAGAGAGTGCCTTAGATCTGGGAATGACTCTAACCACCCTTGACACACATTCCCATGAGGTAGTTGGTTCCTTGGAGAGAACGATTTAGAGGTTTATTCTATTTTGAGCAT
>ML841349.1:19082-32307 GCA_009831015.1 Picea engelmannii | reverse complement strand
TCAACTCTATTCTCTTCAGAGCGCATCATGAAGCCACACAAAGATTTAGGAAATTTCATATTTCCAGGTTCACGCAACAATAATAAGCAGGCAGATGAGATGGCAAACATGGCAATGAGGTTAAAATTGGGGTCCTATGGGTCAATGACCATCAGTCAAACCATTATATCCCTTAAGTCTATGAACCTCTCTTTCCTTTAGTCTATGTTTTGTAAAACCGTCAGTATTTTAGGAGATTTTTCAGAATTTACAGCAGTAGTCAGAAAGCTATGTGTAATTTCTTAGACAGATCTGCTTATAGTGAACAAAGCAGATGATAAAGATATACTTTCAGTGCTGCAAGAGAACTTGCAGCCATTTTGATAATACAAATTTCCTGGTTCTTATTAAAATAAAATATAAATAAATATAAATAATGCAATTGCATTACCTACTTTAATAATTCCAAATTAACAAATTCTGACCGAAAATAATATAATTTAATCAATTTGCAGAGGCAGGATAGAGGAGAACTAACATTGAATTTCCCAAGATACATCTTTACAGGATCTATTAAGCACTGAAATCTGAAAGTGATTAAAAACCTACAGGTACAAACTTCAATGTGATTCACAATCTTTGTGGGTGCAGAAATAGAGATTTGCACCTCAAATCTTCTAACCTCCTCGGAACTTCATAATAGATCTGGGGTTGAGAAGAATAGATGCGAGTTTATTTTTTTTCTCACTGGACCAACCGGTGACCCTTATGGTGAAACCAACAAACACGATCCCCTCTCACACAAACCAACAAACACGATCCATGGCACTTTTTAGGTGGAGAAGTGCATTTTACAGCTCAGGCCACACAAACCAACAAACACGATCCCCTTCACACAAACAAACAAACACAATCCATGGCACTTTTTGGGTGGAGAAGTGCATTTTACAGCTCAGGCCAGTACAAGAGAGATGTGTCACGTCTCACTGCAACACTAATGCGGCAAGATTGAGAGTGTCAATAATATATATTAAATATATATATGAAAAAGGGAAAATAGAAAGCCCATGTGCATAAAAAAAACTCTCTATAAAATGTGTGTGACTATTACTATTAATATCACTATCAATATTAATATGCATAAAACCATGATTCATATAAAACTATATATATTACTAATATTATAATGCAAAATTTCAATACATTAATGATTATATATCATAGCTGTAAATATATTTTATCTAAAAGCTAGCTTTCAATACATTATACATCATATAGATGTAAATATATTTTATCATAAAAGGTAGCTTTCAATACATTATATATTATAGCTGTAAATATATTTTCATAAAAGAGTTAGAACTTTGATTAAATTGACAAAAAGGTCCGATTAACAAATTGTTTAAATAACTTATAAAATTGCCATAAACTGCTTAAAAAGGTGCCATAAACTACTTAAAAAAGTAAACTAACATAAAGCCATTGTCAGTGATTAAATTGAAAAGATGAATAAAGCCATTGTCAGTGATTAAATTGAAAAGATGAATAAAGCCATTGTCAGTGATTAAATTGAAAAGATGAATAAAGAAGCTAGTCACAACAAACTTAACACGTGATAACCACTAAAACAAAGGACTTTATACATCTCTAGAAAACAAAACAACATGCAAATAGGACTCAAGGAATGCAAACCATGCAAATAAGTAGAATGATGAATCATAAAGGTGCATCCTTCATAGTTATTAGTTTGTGGACCCAGCTAATCTAATGTAGTGTTATAACCCAGCAGATAATTAAATGTAATGTTATAACCCAGCAGATAAGATCACCAAAACAGAGATAATTTAGGGAATATGTGGTGGCATAATTTAAAGGTTTTTCATTTTTATTTTTTTTTGAGATTATGATTAGAATTTGGCAATATATTGTTGGTAAAATCGCAATTTTACATTACTTAAATTGTATTTTTGAATGCATAAATCAATTCAACACCTTCAAAACTCTCCTGACAACCATAATATGTGTATTTACTCTAATATTGCCCCACCCCCCACCCTCATAATGAGGGAGGGTGGGGGGTGGGGCAATATTAGAGTAAATGTATTTATTCTAATATTGCCCCACCCCCCACCCTCCTTCGGGTGGGACAATATTAGAGTAAATGTATTTACTCTAATATTGCCTATTTACTCTAATATTGCCCTACCCCTCACCCTCATTATGGTGAGGCAATATTAAAATAAATGTATTTACTCTAATATTGCCCCACCCCCCACCCTCATTATGAGGATGGGAGGTGAGGCAATATTAGAATACTGAACCACTGAAATCTGTCATTCCAACTATTTTTTTAAATTTCTTATTGATTTTTGAATTAAACTCATTAAAAAAAATACCAATAAAAAAAAAAAACATAGAAGTTTAAACCATGTCCTATGTGATCAGAAACACACAGAACGTCATGGAAACAAAACCATGTCCTATGTGATCGGAAACACACAGAACGTCATGGAAACAATGTTGGGAGCGGTGTGCTCTTCACCCAATAATTCTCACCAAATTCCCGCAGATCCCAGAACCACTTCCCATGCTTTTGGAATGTTTCCTACAGTTCCAAAGCTTTCTGGACTTAGAAATGACGAGAATAGGTTTCTCATGGGTTTCTCAATTTTCAGAAATAGATCCCAGAACCACTTCCCATGCTTCTTTGGAATGTTTTTTTGGAATGTTTCCTACAGCTCCAAAGCTCTCTGGACTTAGAAATGACGAGAATGGTTTTTCATGGGTTTCTCATTTTTCAGAACTTTCAGGAGTTTCTCAATTTTCAAAACTTTCAGGAGCAGCCATTTTCATGCAATTAGGATTATATTAAATATTAGAATCATTTAGAACTTTCAGGAGTTTCTCAATTTTCAGAAATTTTAGGAGCAGCCGTTTTCATACAATTAGGATTATATTAAATATTAGAATTGTATACAGTTTTCATGTCATTAGGATTATATTAAATATTAAAATTATATACAGTTTTCATGTCATTAAGATTATATTAAATATTGTTGATATAACCTTCAATCAAATTATTATATATTACTAACAAGTTACCAACACAAATTATTATATGATGCTGGCAAGGTACTAACACTTCTTATTCTTCACTTAAATGTGTCAAAGTAAATCGAACTTCACTTCCTTTTGAGTTACCAGGCAAACCTATACAATACAACAGATTCATCTATTTAAATTCCTATGAAAACCATTTTTAAATTACATAAAGATGGAAAAAAATATGCGCCTTCAAACCAGTTGAGCCATCCCTCTCATCTAAATTATCATGAATGATTTAAACGACTAATATTTAATTAAATTGCCTGATTTTAGTGTTTCATGGTCAAGCACAAACAAACAACATCGCCCCACCTGTGCTGCTACAGAATACTCCCCTTGGCCCAAAACATGCTGAAAAGCTGAAGTTAACAAAAACAATGGAAAGAACCAACACGGGTTTGCCCCACCTGTGCTGCTACAGAATACTCCCCTTGGCCCAAAACATGCTGAAAAGCTGAAGTTAACAAAAACAATGGAAAGAACCAACACGGGTTTGAAAATATGAGG
This sequence comes from Picea engelmannii, assembly GCA_009831015.1. Taxonomy (NCBI): domain Eukaryota; kingdom Viridiplantae; phylum Streptophyta; class Pinopsida; order Pinales; family Pinaceae; genus Picea; species Picea engelmannii. Next base: position 28,716 of record ML841349.1, on the reverse strand, counting down.
AATTGTGTTTTCTCCTTTTAGGCACGGAGCAAGACATGACTTTGCCACTGCGAGTCAAACCTGGCCAGTGATCCTACCAGGGTGCAAAGTGATTGGGATATTTCTTTTTACTTAGTCCTGTAAAGGCTTTTTGCAAGATTTAACTTTTCAGCAACTGGTTATGGGGCATTGGTTCACAGGCGAGGTCGACGGAGTGGCAAGCCATCCGCCTCAGTTCAATTCCAGCAGCTGTCTGCCTGCCTCGTGGGCCTGGCACCAGAGAAAAAGCCGTACTCAAGAGCATATCTTCGGCTTTTTTTGGCAGAATAGATACACTTCGGACTTGACTTCTAAGACCAAAGCAAGTCCACATTTGGCAGTGCAACCCCTCAGCGTATGTTTCCTTTATAAATATACTGATTGAGAAAAAATTAAATTTCATTGGATTTATCTATACATACCTCCAATGATAATATAGGGTAGGCGATGTGCTCCGGCAATGTAGACCGCATCAGAGATTATGCCGTAAATGGGTTTGGCGACCATGGGCAAATTAGCGGATGTCATAAGTAACTGAAGGGTGCTTGAATCGACCCTGAGAGTGTTCATCAAGTAAAAATTGACGGCCAGCCATGGGAAACATCGGAAACCCTGAATCCAATACCCTACTCCTATCAGCACCGTGAATACTGAGAGCTCCATTGAATCGATCTCGGTACCTCTGCTACGCCGACCTGCCCTTTAAATAGCGCCGATCTCGGTACCTCCAAGCCTTTGTTTCCGGACGCGTGTAGCTTGCTCGTCCTCATTAATTCATTCACTTTACAGAAGCCGAATAAATAATCAACGTGTAGATCTTTTGCAGCCGCGGCCCGTCATGAATAACTTGCATTACAAGTAATGTTAACTATCATAATTCAAATAATTGGCGATCATAATTCAAATAATTGGTGTAGTGTATATGTTATAAGTTTAGCGTTGTTTTATGTTTTGGATTTTTTTACTTGGAATTTACACGCACGAAATTATTATTTTATATTGTTTAAAATTTATTTTTAAATGTAAAAATGGATTTAGCATGTTGATAAATCTCTTAGGTACTAGGATTATTCAGAAATAATCACTCAAATTTGAATATCTCTGGAAAATATTATTGAAGAAAAGCTAACACTAAAAATGTTTAAGCAATCATCATGGGAATTTGGGAATTTGGAGATATAGTTGTTGGTGAAATACAGTTTTTCATTGTTTAAAGTGCATTTTTAAATGCATAAATGGAACTTCCTCAAAAAATCTAGAAGTACTTAGATTATGTAGATTTAACAACTGAAATCTGCAAATCCAACAATTTCTTATCCGATTTGGATAAAATAGACAAGAAAAATGGTAAAAAACTTTGAACATTTAGGCTACCTCTAATTGAAATATGTTTAATATTTTTATCAAATAAATATAAAAATAATTATGTTTATAAAATGAATGTATATTATAAAGATATTTATTTTATTAAAACAATTCTAAAATATATAAATATATTATATTTGATATATCAAATAATATTGGCTCCCGCTCCTTGCTCCCTTCAAGATCCACCATGTTTGATGATGACATTTTTTCCCTTAGTCCGGATTCGGGATAGATCCTTCCTGGGCAATTTGAGTTTATGTGTCGAGTCGGTTCTCCGGTGACCACCTTTTCCCAGGGCACACAAACAAATTTTATCATGGATGATTGTCTTGCTCCGTCTACACCTGAACTGTCAAACTCAGAGTCGGCCCCTTCTTCAGGTGCAGAAGGTTCACGGTCCAGGCGCAACAAAAAAGGAATTAGATCAAAATTCGGCTCTGCAAAATTCGTCGTAGGAATTGACATTCATGTCTCGGATGTCCCGGATTTTCTCGACAAAGCTTTGGTGGGGCGTTTTTGCGGGCGCATGGCGACTCGCGATTTAATTTTGGGTTGGCTTAAGTCCAAGTGGAAACCTCTTATAGGTTATGTACCGGACTTTCATCAACTCTCTCGCGGTTGGCTTATGTTTAAGGTTGTCTCTGTTGAAGATAAACAATCCTTGTTGGATCGTGTTTGGAATTGGGGACCTGATGGATTGATTCTACAAAACTAGGATGTGAGCTTTAATGTTGAACGTTCGCCGCAACATCTACAGAAGATATGGATTATTTTTCCTAGTCTTCCTCAATGTTTTTGTCAAAAGTCCATTCTGGAAGCCATTGGTAACAAAATTGGGTCCTTTGTTTCTCTCGAAGCGGACTGGGACACCAAGTTCGATTGTCGCTGTGCCAAAATACAGGTGGAGCTCGATGTCGGGGACGGCCTTTATGAAGGTATCACACTAGACTTATTTGGTAGTGTTTGGACTCAGCGATTGGATTACTGGAAGCTGCCCTTTCAGTGTTTTACGTGCCGGAAAGTTGGTCACCTTGCACAGGATTATCCTCAGGCAGGAACTTCTTGGCCTTGTTATAGAAAGGTCTGGCGAAAAAAGGACTCTTCTCCAGATGCGGAAAAGCCTTCAGCTCCCTCTCCAAACTTCTAGAATGTGGCCCAGCAGGTCCCTCATCTATGTACATAAGTCGAGGCTACTTCCCCAACAGCGCAAGATATGCCTCTCCTCGGCTCTTCCTCTCTGTTTTGTATTGAGATTCCTCCTCTGGTGGAAATGTTGGACGACTCTAGTTTTCCATCCTCAGGTTGTCTTGTTTTGGAAGTCCCCCTTCCCGTGTCATCGGCTTCCCCTATGCTAGCCTCTCCCTCACAGGTAGAGATTATAAGCCCACGTTCTCGGGTTATGGCGGACCATGCAGTTTCCCCTAAAAAGTCAGGTCCCTACACAAATTTACGTCCACGTCCTAATCCAAAGACTAGACCTAGGCCTTCCTCAAAAGGAGGTCTTGCAAAAGATATGCCGCCTAAAATCACCTTGGGAAGAAAATCCTTTCTTTCCAAAGCACAAAGTTAGGCCTCGATGGAGGTCCACACTGGCAAACAATACACCATTCAACGGGCCCTTGGAGCAATTGGCGGCCCTAGGAGGGGCTCCTCATGATAATTCTCTCCCTAAATATAAGGGGTTTGGGGGGCTCCCCTGCTCCATTATCCCTCGAATGATTATTTCAAATCGTTTCTTTGGAGGTCCTTTTTCCTTAGGAAACAAAGGTGGTTGGTTCCCGGTTCCAGGAGGTCCTTTCCAGGTGGTTAAAAGATTGGTCCTTTGCGACAAGTGACTTCATTGGTTTGGTCGGGGAACTTTTGGCTGCATGGAGTCCAAAGTTGTCTCTTTCAGATGTTGCATGCCTTCCTTCTTATATTAAGACTACTTTAAAGGATTTAGTGACAGGTGTCGATTATACTCTTATAAATACTTATGGCCCCTTTGTGGAAAAAAATAATTTTTGGGAACCCTTTTTTGCTAAAGAAGTCATGAATTCACAAAACTTGATAGTGGGTGGGGATCTAAATTTTACCCTCTCCCAAAATGAGGTCTAGGGTATATCTATCAGAACAGACCCTCTTGGCCCTTTTCTTCAGTGTCTCTTGGAAGCTCATGGTTTGGTGGATGTTCAGCCGACAAAATTGGTTTCGACTTGGAGAAACAATCGTAAACATGAGGCGGCAGTGGCAAAGAGACTTGACAGGTTTTTTGTCTCAGACTCTTTAATGATTGGGCCTATAAGGATTCGTTCATGGGTCAAAACCGGGGGCACCTCATACCATAGGTCGGTGGCTTTATCTTTGGATCCACCAGAAATAAAGCCCCCGACGCCATTCAAATTTAATCCTGCCTGGTTGGAAGAAGAGGATTATAAAATTATGTTTCAGTCAGTGTGGACTCCTTTAGTGAATTCTCAGTCTCGTTCCTTTATGCAACAGTGGGCTGGTAATTTGTCAAAAGTAAAAAAAGCCACCAAATCATGGGCAACAGACTACAATGAGTGTAAACAACAACAACTCAAATCCACGGACGCTGAGATTGCTCATCTGTTTCAACAAAATGTTTCGGGTATTTTTTTTCAACAGGAGTTGGAAACCCTAAAAGAGTTGGAACTGAAATGACATGGTCTACTGACGAAAGAAGAACAACTCTGGTGCTTAAAGAGTCGGACCCTTTGGATTCAGGAAGGGGACAACAACACAAAGTTCTTCCACCATTTCGCTTCCCACCGCAAAAATCAAAATTCGATTATAGAAATCCAAAATGCAGAAGGAATCTGAGTTTAGTCTTTTGATGAGAAGGCTCAAGCTAGGTTTTCACATTTTAAGACGGTTTACATTGCCCCTGAAGGTTGCCCCATCCAGGAAATTCTTCAAGTTCTCCAACTTTTCCCGCGAGTGATCACGGATGAAATGAATGAGGCCTTCAGAAAGGAGGTAAATGAAAAAGAATTAGAATATATCCTGCGATCGTTCCAAAAAGGTAAGAGCCCTGGCCCAAATGGTTTCACTATTGAATTTTATTTAGGTTTTTTTGAGTTCCTTAAAGAGGATCTCATAAAAGTGGTTCTAGAATCTCAAAGATCTGGGAAAGTGCTGGGAGCACTAAACTCAACCTTCATAGCATTAATTCCAAAAAAACAAGACTCCGGAGCTTTTGAAGATTTTCGATTGATTTCCTGTTGCAATCTCATTTACAAGCTCATTTTGAAGATTATTGCACAACGCCTTAAACCTATTTTGAACGAGATTATCTCTGAAGAACAATTTGGTTTTCTTTTCAAAAGACAGATACATGATGCGGTCTCTCTTACTCAAGAAACTTTGCACACTGTTCACAGACAAAAACAAGTTGCGTTCGCAGTAAAACTTGATCTCTCAAAGGCTTATGATCGTGTTAACTGGACCTTCCTTCGGCTTCTTCTAATCCAGATCGGATTTGAGGTCAAAGCAGTGGAATGGATTATGGGATGCATTCAATCTGTCTCCTTTGCAGTCTTCATAAACAGATCCCCGTCACCTTTCTTCCGACCCTCGAGGGGGCTTAGACAGGGATGCCCCCTTTCCCCTTTCCTTTTCCTACTTGTTGCAGAAGCTTTGAGCCGTCTAATAAAAAATGCTCATTATTCAGGATCTTTCAAAGGAATCTTTGTAAGAAACTCAGAGGTTTTAAGACATATCCTTTTTGTTGACGATATCCTTCATTTTGGAGAAGCCTTGGAGGGGAATGCTCGAAATTTTAGGACTATTTTAGACCTTTTTCAACTAGCAACAGGTATGCAGATCAACTTTGAAAAATATTGTTTGGCTCATAACAACATCCCAGTAGATGTGCTTCCAAATATTCGTGCTTCCCTTCTCTTCCCTATGTGCTCTTGGACAGAGGGGTTCAAATACCTAGTTTTTTTTCTCAAGCCAAACTGCTACTCCTTTGCGGATTGGATATGGTTGTATCAAAAGATAGAAAGTCGAATCTTACACTAGACTAACCGTTTCCTTTCTCGGGGTGGGAGATTGTCTCTCTTGAAGTCTGTCCTTCAAAGCATCCCAGTTTATTGGGCCACCATAGCGGTCATCCCAAAAGGAATTCTTCACAAAATTCGAAAATTATGTTTCTCTTTTCTGTGGACAGCCAACAAAAAATCCGAAGGCACTCCTTTAGTCAAATGGTAGTCCTTGGCGATGCCAAAAGAATTAGGAGGTTAGGGTATAAAAAATCTCCCACTCTTCTGTCTATCTCTTGCTGCAAAATCCATGTGGAGGTTGTCCGAAAATCTGAATTCTCTGTGGGGAAGAATTTTAACCACAAAATATCTCCCCGGTCTTTCCTTGGTTCAGTGGTTTCGATGCCCTTCTAAATCTCATAAGAATGGTTCGATTGGATGGAAGGCTATGGTTCATGCCTTTCCTCTTATTGGTGAATGGACAGTCTGGAGCATTGGTTGTGGGAAGCAGGTTAGGATCGGGTTGGATCCTTGGGTGGGAGTTGGAGAAGCATACAAATTATTTGAGGGTCTCAGAGCACAACTGAATAATCTTCACATTCATTCCATTGCAGATGCTTCAACTCAAACCCCACAAGTATGGGGTCTAGCAGGATGGAAATCAGCACAAGATCTAGGACTCATAAATGATGAAGCAATTGAGTGGTCACATTATATTAGATTGTTGTTAGAAACTTTAATTCACTTAGATCCAGTAGCAGAGGGCTCCTTAGTCTTGACAAAAAACCCTGTATCAGGTATATATTCGACCAGCAGGGGTTACAACGCTGCCATGGAAGAATCTGCCTTTGGGGAAAAAGTTGATTGGTGGAAAAAGATTTGGAAGGTTATGGGACCGTTAAAAGCAAAGACACTACTATGGTTATCCCTTCAAAATCGCCTTCTAACCTGGGATAATTTACAAAGAAGAGGATGGGAAGGTTCTCGCAGATGTTCATTATGTGGTTTGGCTTCCGAGACAGTTTCTCATCTTTTTCTCACTTGCTCATATGCAGTTACGATTTGGTCAAAGGCTTCTTAGTCTTTTTCTATAGGCCATCCGAGTATGGGTGAATCACTGCTTGAAGGCACACAGCGCTGGTGGTCAAATTCAGGGGTAAACATTTTTGTTGCTTTCCCATCTTTTTTCGTTTATGGGATATGGTGGGCGCGGAATATGAGCATCTTCAATGACAAGCCCCTTCCATTTGAATTGATTTATGCCCTTGTGGTTCAGTGGACAAAACAACATCAATGGGTTTTAAAACAACAACGACCACGCTTTCTACAAGCACCATTCATTGACCAGAGTTTTCCATGGGTTTTCTTCGATGGGGCAAGTCAAGGCACCCCTCCACTGGCAGGGGCGGGAGCAGTGATCCATCTCTCTCCAGCCCATAAATTTCATATAAAATTTGCCCCGGGGCATGGCACAAACAACAGAGCAGAGCTAACTGCGCTTTGGGAAGTTCTTCATGTCGCTTTGAAAAGAGGCATAACAAATATTCAGTGCTATGGGGATTCCAAAATGGTCATAGATTGGGCCCTTCACCTAATACACATTTCATCTCCTCATCTACAACCCATTTTGCACGTAATTCGGTCATTGGTACCGCACTTCGCCCTGCTCCGTTTTAAACATATATATCGAGAATTCAACACAGAAGTCGATACTCTCTCCAAACAAGCTATGATGATCAAACCATGCACTATGAGTATTACAGATTGCTCCACCATGGAGGTGGAAACTTGACTTTTTGGCAGCTGAAGAAAGACATGACAGTGTGACCCTTTTTGACACTATGTTTGTTAAAACTCCACTCAGGGTTTTTTTTTGTTTTTTTTTTTATGATCAGTCTTAGACAACGGAAGGAATACATACAACTCGAGGAACATGTAACAGTCCCACATGAAAGTTCTGTTTATTTCTATAGAAATAAAAGATTTTTTTCTATGAAAAAAAATAAAAATAAATAAAAATAAATATATATATATATATTTATTTTATTTTATTTTTTTTAATTTTTTTAATAACAAAATAAAAATAAAACAATCTAAATTTCAATAATTTTCATTCATTATTAAATTGATTTCAAATTTAATATTTAATTTTTGAAATTTAGTAAATATTTTATTTAAGTATTTCTTATCATTGGTTACCATTATTTCTAGAACAATCTACTTGGATTATTGTTCCGTTTTCTTAGAAAAAAAATAATAATCTATGATATGTTATTGTAACAATCTTAATCAATATATCAATTTATATTTTATATATTAATATTTAATTAAAAATAATATTATATTAATATTAAATAAAGAAAATATTATTAGATAAAATTTTGATTATATTTTTATTAAATAACAATCTTAATCAATATATTAATTTATATTTTATATATTAATATCTAATTAAATAAAATATTAAATAAAAAAAAATTATTATATCAAAAAATTGATTATATTTTTATTAAAAATATGTCCTCGTGTCGTGTTTGAAGTTAAAGTTATTATCAAAATGAGAAATAAGAAAACGTCTTTATTTAAAGATTTGAAAATGGATTATTTTTCGGTGGAATCAAGAAAAGCTTCATAAAAATTAAGTATAACATTAACAAATATTCTTATTCCATTCCAAAGAAAACAATAAAGAATTGATACGATCATGACTTCAAAATCAACTTCCTTTTCATTGATGTTACTTGTAAGAAGACTTGTTGAAGAGGGAAAAAAAAACATGTATCAAATTCTTTGAATCAAAAAGACCCAAATCCTATAATTTTATTAAATTATACAAAATAATTATTTAAATATAGATAAAATTAAATTATAAATTATAATATGAAATGAAAATGTGTTTAAAATTATAAATTCTTTTTAATTGGGCAATCATTACTAGTTTATATGGGAGTGAGGACGATGATTATTATTATTCTCAATTGTGGGAATAGTAAAGACAATCATCTTTAATATGAATTTATTCATCATCCTTATTTATCTATTTAATTTAAAAGAATAAGAATAAGTTGGTAATGGGTAAGAGAGAAAATTACATTTCTACCAAATGTTTCTAGGTCTTGGACTATTAACATATTTCCTACCAGATTACAATTTGAGTGGGTCTAATGGTTAAGAACATGTGTTTCCTCATAAGAGGTCACAAGTTCAAATCCACAGGAAGTAGGATATGTATACCTCCGTAAACTTTACCAGTCAAATCATTAGCAATTTTAATGTGCCTTAAGTGTGATATTGTCATTCTCAAATCTCCTCTCAGTAACTCTTTTAAAAAATAATATTCTAAATTTAAATGCCCCTCCATGTAACACGTGTGCCACCAAGTTTGAAAGTGGGCCATGCATATGTTGTTCTTCCCAAGTTTGATTATCTTCTCCATATTTGATTCTACACATATCCCTATGGTTCTACATGGGTGGAGGCTTGCAAAAGTCATGCTATGAATCTTTAAGACATTTAACCACAAATGCCAGTTGTGAAATAAAGACATGTGCACACTTGTCAATAAATCAAATTAAAGTTATTGAGGGTGGGATAAAGTTTTCCTTGTGTCCAAGGCATGAAATACTATTGGGTTGTGATAACTTTATTGCTCTTTAATTCTTTTACATGTTTGTGCTTTGTTGTTCATTATAGTTTCTACAGTGGTATTCGTTTAAGACTTTAGTTGCCTCCCAACCTTTGATATGTGTGCTACTATGGTTGAATCTAGCCTTCACTCAATGTCAGTTAATGGTTTCCATATGAAATTTTGGAAATCAATTTTTGGATAGAACTATACAACCACACTATAAGAGTCAAATACTACATTGAATCTAATCTAAAGATAATTCCCAGACATAACTTTCTACTAAGGTCGTGTGGGTGTACATAATTGATGTTTAATAATAATAAAAAACAAATAAGATAGCGGTAAACATATCAAAATCTATGTACAATGAAAATATAGAAAGTCACTTGTTCACTTTCTCGAAATATGGTAAACCGTGTAAGATGTTTTTTTCCAGAAGAAGATTTCACGGATTATATTAAGATATATAATTCTTAGCAGCCAAAATGTTTTGCAATATCCAGAAAGGATACAGACAAAGCTTTGAAGCAAATACAACAAAATATCTGAAGACAATAAAAAAGGCTTGATGCAAAACAATGAAGCCTTTACCGAAAATGTGAATAGCCAATAGGAGACTGGATATGTCCGAGCT
>ML841349.1:0-18982 GCA_009831015.1 Picea engelmannii | reverse complement strand
ACCACACTATAAGAGTCAAATACTACATTGAATCTAATCTAAAGATAATTCCCAGACATAACTTTCTACTAAGGTCGTGTGGGTGTACATAATTGATGTTTAATAATAATAAAAAACAAATAAGATAGCGGTAAACATATCAATAATAATAAAAAACAAATAAGATAGCAGTAAACATATCAATAATAATAAAAAACAAATAAGATAGCGGTAAACATATCAATAATAATAAAAAACAAATAAGATAGCGGTAAACATATCAAAATCTATGTACAATGAAAATATGGAAAGTCACTTGTTCACTTTCTCGAAATATGGTAAACCGTGTAAGATGTTTTTTTCCAGAAGAAAATTTCACGGATTATATTAAGATATATAATTCTTAGCAGCCAAAATGTTCTGCAATATCCAGAAAGGATACAGACAAAGCTTTGAAGCAAATACAACAAAATATCTGAAGACAATAAAAAAGGCTTGATGCAAAACAATGAAGCCTTTACCGAAAATGTGAATAGCCAATAGGAGACTGGATATGTCCGAGCTAGAGACGATAGTTGATTCATCATGAAATTCTGATTTGAAAGAGGAGAACCGAGAAAAGAAGTTAATAGACCTTGAGGAGGCGACGTTGTCCCTTTACTCCATCCGTCCAAAGGTGAAGTGTGATGTATCCTTCCGGTTCCTTTAATGCTTTCTTTGAAAGTGAATCAGCTTCTTTGTTATATTCCCGATAGATGTGGAAGAATTGAGTGTTCTCGAAAGTGTTCTTAAGAGTTTTGATTCTTTTTTTCCAGCCTTCAAGAGAGGTCACTCGCAAATCACTTCTATCATTCAACCATTCGATTATCACCTTTGAATCTCCAAGGATTTGGATCTTCGGGAGTGCAAGTAGATTGGCTATGTGTAATGTAGCCCAAGCCCCCAATAATTCAGCCTTTGTATTCGAGCCGATTCCACAGTTCAGGTACCATTTATGTACCAAGGTGTTCGAAAGTTTAATTATGCCACCAACACCACAACAAAGTCCGTCTACCTTTGTTGCACCATCAAAGCTAGCTACAGGAAATTCAAGGTTCTGATTATTAAAACTGGAACGTAGCAAGGAACGGGTAATAACTTCCTCGGGCTTGTGAATTGTACCAAGTGCTCGAATCATTACCGAATGTGGAGAGAGGTTTTTTTTATCAAAGGTTGTTGCATTCCTCTCAAGCCACACGAACCAGCAAATCAGGGGAGGTAAAGTAGTTGGAACAATTTTATTTGTTGTCCACTTGGATAAGCTATTAGTCAAACAGCTTCTGCCCCATTTCTGGATAAAATTTCCTGTGGAGTAAATCATATTCCACACAGTAATCGTGAAGAAACAGTGCAAAAATAAATGGTTAGTAGTTTCACTGTCTAGTTTGCACATGATGCATCTGTTAGGGCCTTCCCATCCTCTACGTTGGAGATTAGGCCACGTCAAAATCTTATAATTTGCGGCCAACCACATGAAAAGCTTAACTTTCAACTGCAGATTCCAATTCCAAATGCTCTTTTGCCAACCGGAGATTGTCGGTAAATTCTGTGAAGCGCAAATGGTTGAGTAGACGGTTTTTGAAGTGATGAGTCTGGAGGCATTCCCTCTGGTCCAATGAAGTTCATCAATGTTATCTGTTAATGTGATGCCCGATGCTTGAAGAGATCTTATGAATCTGTCCCATTCCGATGCAATGTATTCGGTGAGTTTTAAGACATCACTGTCTAACCATTGAGGCGAGATGGAGGAATGTTGAAGTGTTTTCTAGGCATGTGCTAGTACGGTAATATGTTTCTGCTATAGAGTGGACCTGAGGCGTGCTGATAGGAAGGAGTGCATGCCCAAATCCAATATTCTGTCTCTCCCTATCTCCACGAGAGATCCCGATCCTGGCTTCCAAGTGAGCCAGTTATTGATAAAGTGGATTGTTTTCAGCAGATTTTTCCAAATTTTGGATGCCGAGGGTTTTGCAAAAGTTTCTGAGCGAAGCCACTTAATAACTGACACAGAGTGTAGATATTTTTCTTTCAGTACCTTTTGCCAAAGGCCGTTGCTAGTGAGAGCTCTCCAAAGTGTAGTAGTTGCTAAAGCTTTGCTGAAAGTAATAATGTTGAGGAGACCCCAGCCTCCAAATCGTTTTGGCCGAGCAAGCGATTCCCAATTTGCAAGGTGATAATGATGAGTATCTGTGTTTCCTTTCCATAAGAAATTAAACAAGAGCTTCCTTATTCTGTGGAGGATGGACAAAGGGACAGTAGGAAGTGATAACCAGTACACCGGCTGGTTTTCAAGAACAAATTTGCAAAGAGTATGTCTGTCGCCCAATGACAACCAACGAAAGCTCCAATGGCTAATCTTCTTTTCCACTTTATTTACAAGCCATAACCAATCTTCAGTTTTCTGCACTCCAGATTTTAGGAAGTACCCCAAGTACTTGAAACCCCCCTTCAGATCGAAGAACTTATACGGGAGTAGCTGCTTGAGTTGGTGAAGTTCTGTCTCCTCTAGTCCCGAAAAGTGTACTTAGGATTTGTTAAGATTTACTTTTAAACCAGAAACCAAACAAAATAATTGAATGATGCGGTTGATCTCTTGCCATTCCTGCAGAGATGCATTTGTCATTAGTAACACATCGTCAACAAAAAAAAGATGGAGGATTTTAGTCAATTTGGTGACTTTGATTCCAGATAAAGTGCCCTCTTTTTGACTGGATTTTAATAGTAATCTCAAGCTTTCCATCACAAGGATGAAGAGCAAAGGGGAGAGTGGGCATCCCTGCCGAAGGCCTCTCCCAATCTTGAAAAAATTGGTGGCCTCTCCATTTACTAAGACAACAATAGATGTCGAGCTAACACATTCCAAAATCCAACTTGTCAACTGAGGTCCAAATCCCACCTGGATTAAGATCAGTCTCAGGAAGTCCCAGTTGACGCAATCAAAAGCTTTTTGTAGGTCTAGCTTAAGTAGTAGGGCCTTTAAATGCTTCTGTTTGATGCTATGAATGCATTCATGTGCTGTACCAATAGCGTCATGGATCAATTGCCCCTCCAGAAAGCCAAACTACTCAACTGCGAGATTCTTTGATAAAATCGGCTTAATGCGGTTGGCTAACACTTTAGAGATTAATCTATAAATCAGATTGCAGAGAGAAATTGGACGATAGTCCCCGAAGGTTTGTGAATTGTTAGATTTAGGAATCAAGGCCAGGAAAGTAGAATTTAGGTTTCCAACCATACGTCCTCCAGATCGAATCGATTCCACCAGTGCCAGTAGCTCCTCAATAATCAAATCAAAAAAATGTGTAAAAAAATCCACAGTCCAGCCCTCCGGGCTTGGACTTTTTTCCTTTTTGAAGTGGAATAAGATTGATTTTAATTCCCGGGAGGTGACTGGCAGAAAGAGTTCTTTTGCTTCCTCCTCTGAAAGCCAAGAGTTAAATAAACAAGCCACCTTTACTTGTTCTGTTATCGGAGGTGTCTCAAACTGATTGTAGAAATATTTAAAATGTTTTTCAGCTTCCCTGGAAATTGCATCCTGCCCAGTATGTAGATGACCCAAATCATCTTTTATTTCCCACAGGTGTTTGTTGATTCGTCTCTGATTAGCAAACTGGTGGAAAAACCTTGTGTTTTTGTCACCACTTTGTAGCCATAGAGCTCGGCTTTTGAGTCGCCACCGCTCCTCTTGTGAATTTAGAATAATATTTCTATCTGTTTCAAGTCTGGTGAGAAGGGATTCATTCGCCGAATGAGTAAAACCATCCGCATTTTTCTTTAAAATTTCAATGATTCTTGTTTCTAGAAATTGCAAATGTTTAAATTCACGGGATCTTTGCTCTTTATACCAATTTTTGGTGAGTACTTTCAGGTCCTGTAATTTCCAAATGAAGCGCCGCTGAATATCAACTTCCTGTAGATAAAGTTGATTATTCCAAAGAATTTTTACTGAGTTGTTAACATCCTTTTCTGAGAGACAGTGCGGATTGAATTTGTAAGGGTATGCAATGGGAGGAGTAATGTTTTCTAGTTGAAGCAGGATAGGAGCGTGATCAAAGACGAAGGGGTATTCAACCCAGGAGCGAAAAAAACGACCTTCCAGAAGAAGATCCTCTGCCACCGAAAATCTGTCCAGTCATTTAGCTATATAATGGCTGCCAGAGCGTCCATTTCACCAAATTGGTACAAGTTTGTCAGGCCGAACATCAATAAGATTATGTGAGAGAAAGAGGTTATTATAGAAATTTGTATTGAGACTTTCGATGGTCGCACCAACTCCTCCCCAACTTTCACCACCAGAGAGTGTCAAATTCAGGTCACCGGCAATGACAAGACTTTTTAAAGAGAGTAAACCTTTGTTTGATAACTTAGACCATAATGCTTTACGGTCCGTACAGGGGCCATACAAATTTAAAAGATTGATTTGTCGTTTAGAAGAGATAATAATGCCAGATAACAAAATTCCCCCAACGGTGAGGAAAGGCACCAGGTTAAAAAGTTGAGGGTCCTAAGCCACCAGAAGACCCCCTAAAGTGCCAATTGAACTTATTGCACAGGTATGCCAAGACGGATAAAAACCATGAATGTAGGAGCGTGCTTTCTCAGCTTTGACCAAAGTTTCCTGTAAGAATAGTATACTAGGACGTGTGGAATCCAAAGTGTGGCAAAGAGAGGCAGATTTAAGGGTGCCTCCAGGCCCTCTAAGATTTAGTGACAAGAGGATCATTACTTGGCTCTTGCTAGGGCCTTCACCGCTCTAAGTGACCCACTATCAGTAGTGGTAAGTTCCAAGTCTAAGGAAGGGGTGTTTTCCTTCTGTAGTTTCTTCCTTGTGCTTCTTGTCTTGACAGGGGAAAAATCAGTACCTAGTCCTCTTGACCAGGAGTAATTCTTTAAGCGATCCGGTTGGTTAGTCGATGAAGTACCTGCAACCGCTGAAGAGGTGGAAGGATCGATGTGGGAAGGGCCTATGAAAGTGGGCAGTGGGATAGGGTTGAAACTGTCCCGGGAGAGTGGAATCAGAGTGTCTAGAACCGAGTTGAGGGAGGAATCCCCTGCGTCAGATTCGCGAAAACCTGGTAGTTGTGAAGGTTCAGTCGAAAGAGGTAGGGAATCAAAAGTGTTGAAGGGGAAGAGTGAAGTAGGATAGTCAGTTTGTGGATGTAGTGTGTTTTTGGCAATCCGATCAACTCCAGGTGGAGGGGGACTAGGATCGGGGACACGGGGGAAGGAGGTGGACAGGTTAGTGTTTGGGAATGTAGGTAAAGCTTCTGAGTGAGTTAGGGACTTCAAAAGTTTTGAATCTTTTAGCTCTGCAATCTCTAAAAAAGTTAAGGAATGATAAAAAGATGGACAGTAATTTTTTAGTTTACCCGAGAAAGAGTCTTCCGAATCAGAAGGAGAAGGGGGATCAGAAATGGGAAACCTGCAAACAGAGTGTGCTTCTTCTTCTTGATCTACCAAGTCTCTGAGCAGTGTTGAGTCTTCTGAGGGTTCTTTTTCTTCCCAACCTTGGCAGTTTCTCTTAAGATGTCCTGTGTTGTGGCAGCGAAAGCAACGGAAAGGTATTCTGAGATAGTCCAAGCGTTGTGAAAACCTTCTACCCCTCCAATCGATCTCAAGAAGTTCTGGTAGTCCTCCATGCACATCCATCTCAACCAATACTTTACCAATCTTTCTGGAAGAAGCCGTGAGAGTAGAGTTATCGATAGAAAGAAAAGTGCCTAATGAGTTGCCAATTGCTTCCAAGGTCGCTTTGTTCCAGAACTGGAGGGGTAATCCTTGAAGTAGGATCCATAGGTTCCTAAAATGGAAGTATTAAGATTTAGGATTAAAGGACAGGCGCCAACGTTTAATCATGAGACTGCTTCCTGTTATAATCCACTTCTGAGATAGTAAAACATTTGCATCTTCTGGGGATTTACAAAGAAACCCCATCCAACCTTGAGACAAGAGGATAACTTCAGGTGCATATCTAAGTAATGGCTTCCATGAGAGTTCTACCCAATGAAAAATGGAGACCTTACAGAGGTAGTTGTAGGAAAGTATGCCAACAAGGCCACAAAGTGCTAAGTTACTAGTCTCTGGAAGCCCAACATCACACCTAAAACCATTTTATGAACTGTTTTTTTAGGCCTCCAAACTCGGTGACCTGGTCGAGAGTTCAAATCTGGTTTACTGCCCACCTGTGTCTGGAAATGTTGACAGTGCTCTGTAAAAGAGGGTGCACAGGGAGTGCAAGGAGATGAACGAAAAAGTGAGGGATGAGAAAGAAGACTAGGGGATTTGTGAGAGGGAGTAATATCTTTACCAACAATATCTGCCAAGTCAGAAAAGCCTTCTTTTCTCCAGAGTTCCTCGTTAGCCACATTCATCAGTGTGCTGACATTGGCTTCAACACAAGGTAGGGGGTGTGAGGCCATGTTTTGGGCTTCACCGACTCCAAAGTCCCAGAATCTTTGTAGGAAGACTCAGAAAGGTCAAAGGAATGAGAAAATGCAGTGAAAGAGACTAAGGAATAGTGCCAGAAGTGCAGTGGGTCCTAGACTCTGACTTGCAGAACCACAATACTCTGAAGTGCAGAACCCAAAGAGACAAAGTAGTGCAGAACCCAAAAAGAGAAGGGTAGAAAATGTCTAGGGTAGAAGAAAACTGAGCGTGACTAGAAGGTTCACAAGACTAGAGGACACTCAAGTAGAGACAAAAGCTGCTCAAAAAGACACAAGAAGGAAAGTGTAAAAAGAGGAAGGAAGTTGTGGAGAGATAATAGTGATCCAGCTCACCAGACGCCTCGAATCCCACCAGTTCTTTAGATGTTTAAACTGACATCTTATGCTCACCAGACACCTCAGACCCACCAGTCTCTTCTGACCTTTAAAATGACTTCTTAAGAGGTAAAAAGGAGAGTAATGCTACGAAGCCGATTATGAAAGTGATACTCTGAATCTTCCAGTGTTCCATAAATCACTCAAACAAAATGCCGATATAAAATAAAGACAAAGTCTCCTCAGCTTCCAACGATCCACAATAAAACTCAAAATAGCGTGCAATTATTAAATAAATGCAAATGCCTACACCAGGACGGGACAATACGAGAGCAGAACTCAAACTCTAAATAAGGAAAATCAGGGGGCTAATGAATGGAAAGTAGCAGACAGTGGAGTAAAAGAGCTAATGGAGAAAGAGTCCAAGTCAGGTATCATACTCATATTTGGGTATTCCATACACCACCAAAGCAAAGGATGTAGATTCTCCTGACTACCAAAACTCATTAGTCGGTAGCTCAGCTGGGTAGTAGAAGTCCGCCATTGAAGAAATTTGAACCTGCAACTGGGCGGGAACTTTACCAAACTTAAAACCAGCCCCAGTCATTGTAAGTGTTTCACTTGATGTCCTTCAACCGTGTAAGATGTTGGATGAACAATTTAGCAAATGTTGATTAATATATAACATATGCCTTGAGGTAACATTCCTTGATCACTTATACTACCACAAATATCATATTGCATTTTGTTAGAAATTATGATCTAAAATAGTTATATTAGGAATTTAGTGAATAAAACATTAATGTAAAAGGATACCTACACACTCACATGATTATGTGAGGTGTTTAATTTAGTTTTACTTAGTTCTAGATAATTGTATTTCCGGTTATTGATTTTGGGATATTTATACTCGTTTGCTATTCTATGTAAGGTGGATTTTTGGCCCTTAGCCCTCACGTTTTATTGTTGTAATATTGTTTTCTTCATTAATAAAAGTTACATGTCTGAGTACACTTTGTCAAAGTGGTATCATAGCTGCCATTGTTGGGAGATGTTGATGAGTTAAAGCATGCATCTGCCATTGAAGAAGGTGAAGGAGTTTTTAAGGATTCAATGTGTGGAATATCAAAATTTTGATGGTGAGATTTTATTTCCTATTCTGATTTTTCGAGGGCAAAATCAAGATTGGATTCAAGAGCACGTGTATATTGATCTTTATTTGTGTCGATGGATAACTTTTTTGGTTGGATCTGGGAGATCTTTTCTAAATTTTAGTCTATATTGGGTCTATCAACTTTTCTATTGGATTTATTAAGTTCATATTGGGACTGTCGGGTTTTGTATTGGGTCTCTGAAATTTTAATGGAGCCATATTTAAATCAATGGTATTAGACAATACTCAATTGTTGTGATATTTGAGTGTCTGTTAATAAGATGAAATTTGTAGGTGACAACCATCCTTCTGTTGGTTGGGAACCATTTCCCTATCACTGCATCGAGCAAGCATCTATACCAAATCCATGCCATTGATTCTTCACGACCTGTGATTCTTATATGTTTACACAAAACCCTAGTTGAAGCATCAACCTATAACTAATTTTAATTTGAAATTGAATGGCCTCCATTTGGTGAACCTAGTAAAGCGACCTTGACCTCCATTTAGTGAGTGGTTGAAAGCTTGCTCGCGGCCTCCATTGTGAACCTGATTGGTGAGCATCGACCTAGTAATTAATAGAATACAGTTTGAAAGAAGTGACCCTTGATACGGTAATTAATCAAACAATCACCATGGCATGGAGTTCGAGTAACAAGTTAAAGCCTAGTTCGAGTATCTTACCAACTAGTCCAATCTGTCAGATATTGTAGAAGTGGCATTAGAAAGATATGCTCTTAATAGAAGTAAACCAAATGTGTAGGGACCATTCCTTTCAAAGAGGTTCTTGATCCATGACTCGGTAACCTAGTAATTGTTGTTTGATGAAGTGAATTGTTGTTTGAAAGAAGCCAAGACCTGATAAAGCAAATTGTTGTTTGGTAGAAGTGAATTTACTATTTGAAAGAAGGAGAATGACTTATCCAGATGGATTTCGGTGGCCTCCCACCTATTCCAACTGGCTCATTTTGGCAGTTTTCAAGTTTTGCAGTTTTTCCTAGTTTTCGGGTCCCTGACTTCCGGAGTCGTTTTGAGGCCCTAAACAACATTTTTAGGGTTCACCACGGTCAAACTAAGAACGGAGTTAGAGTTTGATGGTAACATGTGTAGTCCTTGAATAGACCTTTCCAACGGGCTATCATGCACATAAAATGGAGATTGTATGCAAAAGTTACGACCACGGGAAGTTGATGTACTAGCTTACCCCAATGGGGCCCACATGACTTTTGGCGCTTCATCTCATAGGGTTAGGTTTTTGGATGTCTAGGGTTTTGGCATTCATGTTTATTATAAAAAAGGCTTGGAGAGTCTCATTGTAACCATCTTCTTGCGAATGAGCGTAGCCGTCACATCTCTTCTCAGAGATAAGCTGCCACCATTCTATACAGGTTGTTTTTCGCTGCATTTTACAGTTTCGACACATTTTCTTATTGAATAGAAACCAATTTTACTGTATCTTTGTTATTCTTGTGTCTCTATGTTAAGAATAAAAATAATCTGTATTCATTTTCATTTTGCTCATAAAATCTGGATCAATGGTATCAGAGCAGTTTGCTCCTTGTAGTTCTTAATGCATGTCCTCGACAAGGTCAGGGTACAAAGAATTGGGTCTCAAGCTTGTTTCTCTTGAGGACAAAATCTCTCACACACCCAAGCAACCTCTCATGGTGATCCTAAAAGGATCCAGAGAAGGCTAAGAATAACTCAGAAATCATAATGGCTCCAGTAGATAGAGAAAGGACAAAAATTCAAAGTTCTCAAAACTCAGTAAAAACGACATGATCACGAAGAGCGCATCGCAAGATTTCTAACGGCGCAAGAGGATCGTCAAACAGAGTTATGGTCTGAAAGATAGTCACAGTCAAATTTGCAATCAAATAGGGGCAGTCAGTAGGGGGGCACATTATCATCCATATTGTTGACGTTAGCATGACGTCAACAACTGACATGGTAGGGTGACGTCATCATTCCACGTGGCAGCACCAAAGGTTTCCATGTGTCACCCACCAATATGCTTTTCAGGGGTCCATGTGGACCAGTAGAAAAGTGCCACATGGCACTACTCAGGAAGTGCCACATGTCAGTACGGAGTGACAGGGCAACAACGTCATCTAACAAGTGTACCTATCGGTGGGCGCCACGTGGCCCAATCATCGGGCGACACGTGGCATTCCAGAAATGTCCAATATTGACCCATGAATGAATTTTTGTTTTAAAAATATGGCAGGTCCACCAAATCTGGCGGACCACGACAATGTTAGTAGTCGGTGGAAGTATCGATAGCGGATCCGCTAAACTTAGCGGGCAATAGATATATTGCAACATATATATATATATATATATAAACCAACGTTTAAAATTGGAGACCGGTGGGATTCGACCCCAGAACCTTCGCAATACCCAACGCCTTTACTACTTCACCCATAACTAATGCGCCATGGATGCCACTTGGTATATCCGCTAGTATTAATTACTTAAAAGGTATAATCTGCCCAGAGCCAAAAGGGGGGAGAGGCATGGACCATACGGAATAGCATGCATGGATTTCGAGACGGGACTATCATAATTGCAGGTTGTAGAGGGCACGCAAATCGAGACAGAATTCCTCTTGGGCCTGGGAGTGCCAGAGTCGGATTGGAGCGTGGAGACAACATTTTTGGGTAATTCGATGTCATGAATCTAGTGGTGATGTATGCTTTTTGATCTGAGCATTATTTTTGCAGCTTGATTTCAAAATATATTTATGTATTTGCCAAATTCTTTTGTTGAGTTAATGAAAGAGCCTACCCATTTGAGAGCAGGACTTGGAGATATAGTCCACCGGGGATGAACTCCGTTATCAAGTTTTTGTGTTCAGATCTTATGCTTATGTCTCTTAATTTTTAAGTTTTCCCTTCTTTAATGGTGCACTTTAATTTATGCTCATTTAATGCAATTCTTTGTAAATCATGATGAAAAGATCCTAGATCATGTTGGTATTAGAGCAATCGTCTTTGACTTGAATTGTTGAGTGTGAATACTTACTAGGGCCAAGCATAAGCAGAGTGAAGGAACTCTTAAGACTTTCGATCCCGAAGTTGGTAGTGTATCTAGAAGGAAGAAAATGGCAGAAGAGGACAAGCGTGATGAATAGGAGAAAAACTTTCACATGGTCTTTTATCGCATGTCAGAAATGGTCGAGCGAATGTATGGAGATTATGAGAAGAGGATGAAGAAGAAAGGGAAGAAAAAGGAAGCACATGCAGATGATGATGCTTCGGTAAACCAAGGGGCTGGAGGAGATCCTCCTGAGCCTCCGTCTTCACCTTCAAGTTCTAGTTCTTCTTCCTTTGAGCATTCTCATCATTCTAGCAATAAAGCCTCTTTTAAGAAACTATTATTAAAACACAGGTTGAAGTGTATTGTTGTGTCCAGCATATTGATGAAGAGGAAGTTAAAGTGCAACTGACTTCTCTTCGGTTGGAAGGCACTGCTCTCGTATGGTGGGAGAGCAAGCTTCAGGACATAAGTAAGTGTGGTAAGCTTCTTTCCTCATGGTCAGAATTTAAATTATTGATAAGGAAGCAATTTTATCCATTAGGATATTTACATAAAGCAATGATGGAATGGAAAACTTTAAGGCAAAGTAAAGGACAAATTGTACAAAGTTTCACAGAAGAATTTAGGAAGAAATCTCTTGCATTGAACATTCCTTTGGATTCTTATGAGACTTTAATGAAGTATATTGGCGCACTTCACAGTTATATTCGACATACTTTGCTCTTGTTTAACCCCACTAGTCTTGACGGAGTTTGTGTGCAAGCCACTCACCTTGAGAATAGGGGGAAACATGTTCATGAAGATCCCACAAAGAAACCTTTTGATTTCCCACAGAAGACTTTTAAGAAGTTTAAAAAAAAGGACAAGAAGACTGCTACAGTGACGAGAGAAGGAAGAAAACCATCTTGCACTCATTGCAAGAAGAGCGGTCACAATGAGGAACACTGTTGGAAACTGCAACTGGAAAAGAAACCGAAATAGTTTGGTGGAAAGGGGAAGACAAATACCGTTGCTATGGTACAACAAGATCTTGGTTCCGATTCAAGAGATGAAGGAAAGATCACATCGGTTGGAGTACAAGGTAAAGATTCTCTTCATGTTAGTTCTAGTTCCAATGATGAATCTCATGTTGATGAATGAAAGAGGAATGAGTTATTTCACATAAGAGTTGTATCTAAACATACTAAAATAGATACATTATTTGATATGGGTTCCCAAGTAAAATTAATATCTGAAGCACTTGTCAAGAAAATAGGTCTTCAAACGAAACCACATCCGAAACCTTATCCTCTTGGTTGGGTATGTGACAAAGCAAAACTTAATGTCACCAAACAACGTAGGATCAGATTTTCTATTTCTTCAAAATTGATTGATGAAGTTGATTTGGATGTTGTACCACTTGATATATGTGGCATAGTGTTGGGAAGTCCTTATCTTTATGATAGAAAAACAGTCTTCTTTCATCATGAGAACAAATACCACCTTACTAAGGGGGGAGTGGAATATATTGTTAGAGCTCACAGTATGAGGGTAAATACAACACTTGTTAGTGCAGGGAAATTGAAAAGACTCATAAACACTAATAAAAGATATGTACTCATGGTCGTCAGAGAGAAAGATGTCGAGACAACCGACGCTTTCCAAGGGTGTGATCCATCTCATAAAAATGAATTAATTGATCTTGTTTCTAAGTATTATGTTATTTTTCAGGAACCAGACGGATTACCTCATAAGAGGGAAATCCAACATGAGATACATCTTCAGCAGGATTCTCCTCTTCTTAATGTGGGCATGTACAGGATGTCAGTTGTGGAGATGACAGAGATCAAGAAGCAGGTACATAACTTATTGGATCAAGGGGTCATCAGGCCCAGTTCATCTCCTTGTGGTTCTCCGATCGTGATGGTGCCAAACAAAGATGACACATGGCGAATGTGTGTCGATTATTGGGCCTTAAATAAAATCACGATGAAAAATCGATACCCTCTTCCTCGCATAGATGATTTACTTGATCAATTGAAGAATGTTGTCTATTTCACTAAGTTGGATTTGCACAGTGGATATCATCAAATCAGAGTCGCAGAACATGATGCATGGAAAACTACCTTTAAAACCAAACATGGATTGTTTGAGTGGTTGCTTATGTCGTTTGGGCTTTGTAATGCTCCGACAAATTTCATGTGTGTGATGAGTGATGTATTCAGGCCTTTCATAGATGACTTTGTGATTGTATATTTAGACTACATTCTTGTTTTTAGTGGGACTTGGGATGAACATGTTGTAAATTTTAAACCTGTGAAGTAAAGCAATGCATATAGATTCTTAAGCAAAACAAAATTTAATCAATGGCTCATACACAGAGTACACATAGATTTTATACCGGAAACCCCCAACCGGGAAAACCTTTCTTATATTCATTATCTCGAATTTCACCATTCACTATACAATATATACAATGTTCTTAGGTATTCCGTAGATACCAAAACCCTAATCCCTAAAACCGAGATTATTTTTAGTAAACCACTAAAAATAGCAAAAACCGCCCAAAAAAAATTTTTGGGGCGCTGCCCCAAGCTACGCCTGGTGTCGAACGTTGCACGTAACTAGGGGGGGGCATACCTGCCCCCCCCTAGGAAAGCGCCCAGCGCACATGACACACACAAAACACTGGTACAAGGGATCGTCAGACGCAATTGTCGTATTTGAAGCGCCCACACACACATGCAAAGAATATAACACATACCCAACACATGTGAGGCATGTAAAGCAAGTATTAGATACTTTGCAAAGGGAGAAGTTGTATGTAAAGTTGTCTAAATGTGAATTTGGTAAGACTGCACTTGTGTACTTAGGTCATGTTGTAGGAGGAGGACAATTGAAAATTGACCCTTCCAAAGTTGATGTAATTGTAAATTGGCTTGAGCGAAAAAGTGTAACCGAAGTTCGAAGCTTCTTAGGTGCAGTCTAGTATTGGAGGAGATTCATTCCCAACTTCTCCTTCATAACAACTCCTTTGCATGCCTTAACCAATGTGAAGAACATTTTTCAATGGGAAGGAAAGCAACAAAAAGCTTTCGACACTTTGAAGGGGAAGATCAATACTGCACCAGTATTAACACTGCCGAATCTTCAACAACCTTTTGAGATTGAGACAGATGCCAGTAGATATGCCATGGGTGCAGTACTAATGCAATAGCGTAAGCCTATCTGTTACCACTCTGAAACTTTTAACCAAGCTGTTGTTAACTATCCTACATATGATAAAGAGTTGTATGCATTAGTCCATAGTGTAAAGAAATGGAAGCACTACTTGTTAGGGAAGGAAACAATCATACATACAGATCACCAACAATTACAGTATCTTCAAGCATAGACCAAATTGTAACAATCTCGGCACTACAAGTGGATGGGTTTTCTACAACAGTTTCACTTGGTAATCAAGTACAAAAAGGGTACAAGTAACAAGGTAGTTGATATGCTTTCTTTATCTCATGATAGCTGTATAAAACAATATGCCATCGATGAAGATTTTAAAGAAGTATATATGAAATTAACCCTTGGTGCACAGGTAGAGAACTATTGTCTACAGGGGAAGTTACTCTACCATCTTGGAAAGCTATGTATTCCTACAAGTGAATGAGTCCATGTAATACGAGAAGCTCATACTTCTCTTGTGTCTAGGCATTTTGGGATAGGAAAAACTATGGCTCATTTGCAGAGGTTTTTTTACTGGCCTCAAATGAAAGCAATTGTAACTAAATTTGTAAAGGGGTGTGTGATGTGTTCTACTTGTAATCCCACCAATAGAAAATCGGGGCTATACTCACCACTTCCTATTCCATCCCATCCATTGGAAAGTATCTCCATGGATTTTGTAGGGGGTTTACCAATGACCAAAGGGGGTCATGATTATTTGTATGTTATAGTGGAAAGGTTCAGCAAGATGTGTATCTTGATGCCTTGTAAAAAGTAGATCATTGTTGAGCAGACTGTTAATCTCTTCTTTCAGCATGTTTGGGTTGACTTTGGATTACCCACATCTATCGTCTCGGATTGAGACACTCAATTCCTTGGGGACTTTTGGACTAGCTTGTAGAGAATGATGGACACCAAATTGAAGAGGAGCATTGCTTTCCATCCATAGACAGAGGTGGAAAACCGAACAGTGGTACTTTTGCTTCAAGGCTACTGCAGCAAGCGTCCCAAGGTATGGGATGAATAGATACCCTATGTACAACATGTGTACAACCGAGCTTTACATTCATCCATTCATAGTTCACCTTTTGAGACATGTTTTGGGTACCTGTCAAAGGTTCATTTGGACTTGATGTACAGGAGAGATACCGATGTAAATGAAGAACAAGCAGAGGACAGAGCCCGCAAGTTCATCCAGAGGATTCTGCAGATACACCAGGCAGTCAGGGAACAGTTAGAGAAAAGTCAAGCATAGTATAAAGCTCGACATAACAAGCATATGGTTGATTATCAATTCCAAGTTGGAGATTGGGTATGGCTTCACATTAGCAAGGAGAGATTGAAGGGTGAAGGCAAGAAAGTCAAGCCCATTCATTATGGACCCTTCACTATCTTGGAGAAAAGCGGTACCAATGTTTTTCGTTTGGATTTTCCATCTTATATGCAGATTTACTCAGTTGTGAACATTAAGAACTTAAAACTTTTTTAGCCTCCCATGAGCATGGATCAAGATGAGGAAGTTTCAATACCATCAGTTTTCACCTGAGTACATGGATGAGATATAGGAGGATATCATCCTGGACAAGAGGACGAGGACTTCACGCAGGGGTGATGTTGATTATCTTCGAGTAAGCTTAAAAGGCACACATCCAAACAAGGCAAAGTGGATCGAGAAGGGAAAAGTGAGGGGATTTTTCCCTCACTTACCAGTTGATTGATGAAATCTTTTGGTGGTCCAAAAAGCTCTTAGTGGGAAGGCATGATCCAAAAAGGATCCAGAGAAGGCTAAGAATAACTCAAAACTCACAAAGGCAACTGAAAACGGTCAGAATGGCTCCAGTAGACAAAGAAAGAGAAAAAATTCATAGTTCCCCAAACTCAGTAAAAATGGCATGATTGTGAAGAGCACATCACAAGATTTCTAACGACACAAATGGCTCGTCAAACAGAGTTAAGGATTGAAAGATATTTGTGGTCAAAGTTGCAGTCAAACAGGGCCAGTCAGCAGGGGGCCACATCATCATCCGTACTACTGACGTTACCAGCTGACATGGCAAGGTGAAGTCATCGTATGAGATGCTGACATCAACATGCCACGTGGAAACACCAAAGGCTTCCACGTGTCACTCACCAATGGGCTTTCAGGGGTCCATGTGGACCAGTAAAAAAGTGCCATGTGGCACCCCCATGCGACACCGCATGGCACCACCCAGGAAGCGCCACATGTCAGAATAGAGTGACAAGGCAACAACGTCAGCATACAGGTGTACCTATCGGTGGGCACCATGTGGCCCAATCATCGAGCGACACGTGGCATCCCGGAAATGTCCAAGATTGACCCGTGAACGAATTTTTGTTTTAAAAATATGGCAGGTCCGCCAAATCTGGCAGACCACGCCAATGTTAGTAGTCGGTGGAAGTATCGATAGTGGATCTGCTAAACTTAGTGAGCAACAGATATATATATATATATATATATATATGCTCGTTTTCATTACTTAAAAGGTACAATCTGGCCAGAGCCGAAAGGGGGGAGAGGCGCAAACCATACAAACTAGAGGGCATGGATTTCAAGACATGATTGTCATAATTGTAGGTTGCAGAGGGCACAAAAACCGAGACAGAATTCCTGTTGGGCATGAAAGTGCCAGAGTCGGATCGGAGCATGGAGACAGTCACTTTTGGGTAATTCGATGCCACGAATCCAGTGGTGATGTTTGTTTTATGATCTGAGCATTATTTCTGCAACTTGATTTCAGAATGAGGTATATTTATGTATTTTCCAAATTATTTTGTTGAGTTAATGAAAGAGCCTACCCATTCGAGAGTAGGACCCAGAGATGTAGTCCACTAGGGACAAACTCTGTTATCAAGTTTTTGTGTTCATATCTGATGCTTATGTCTCTTCATTTTTAAGTTTTTCCTTCTTTAATGGTGCACTTTAATTTATCCTTATTTAATGCAATTCTTTATAAGTCACAATGAAAAGATCTTGGATCACGTGGCGAGAGAAAAGAAAGACAACAGGACATGAAATCCTTTCAAAATGTTGCTCGAGGAATCCCTCACGCAACAAAGGAACGAAATGATGGATAGTTTTGCGCAAATTCTTCGACGACTACCAATAGGCAATGCATCTTCCTCGAACAGAGGCGTCGCCCCCTTCAAGGTACAAATCAACTTTGATATTCCCATACTTGAAGGTCAGATAGACGTAGATGTTGTAGACAAATGGTTGAATCTGCTATAAGGGCATTTTTCTATCCATAACTTTTTGAATAGACAAAAGATTACTTTTGCGCTCCTCAAAGTAGTTCCCCACGTCAAAGATTGGTGGGAGACTTTCTATAAGGAAAAGGAAATAGATAAACCCTCATTATTTATAGTCGCGGTCACTTGGGAGTCCTTGAGGGATGTTATCAAGGAACAATACTACCCTGTCGGAAGTTATGACGACCTGTATACAAAATGGACCACACTACGACAGGAAAGAGACCAAGTAGTGCTAGAGTTCACAAATATCTTCCATACCTTGCGCACCAAGCTGGGTCAAATATTTTGAGCGACATCTGGTGCTCAAGTATCGTGGTGGTCTGCATAGATACATCCAAGCCGAAATGGAGTTTTTGGACATCTTGTCCTTGGGCGCGACCTATCGATATGTCGTCAAAATCAAGCAAAAGCTTAAACAAAAAACACAACAATTTGGGTCTGGGAACCCCTCACATTAGAAGCAAGTAAAGGGAAGCCTCAACCCGTAAAACAAAGGACAAAGCAAAGACGGACAACCATGGGACAACCATTCTAGGCTGGAAGCAAAGAAGGACACCAGAAAGACAAATAAAGATACTAGGAAGTGGTGTGACTTCCATAAGAGCCCATCGCATAATACTGTTGATTGCCACTCCAATCAATCGTTGGCAGCTAAGGTGAAAGCCTCTGAATTAGATGTAGGTTTTGACTCTGATTCAGAACCAAAAAAGGGGAGATAGATCATTGACAAGGAAACCAGTGCCACCGTTGCTACTACCAAGGTCCAGCCCAGTGAACCAGACGATCCAGAAGAAGATGAGCTCCTCTTTCATTCACAGATGTGGGTAAAAGGCACCCCGCTGCACTTTATCATTGATAGCAGTAGCCAGATGAACCTCATCTCAGAAGAGGTCGTCAAGCAACTAGCCTTACCGACAACATCGCACCCGCAACCCTACACCATTGGATGGCTCCGCCAAGGAAGCAATCTCCACGTCAACCAACAGTTTCGCATGTCGTACGACATCAAACCCTTCAAAGATGAGGTATTGTGTGATGTTTCTCCTCCCAAAGTTTGTAATGTTCTTTTGGGCCAACCTTATTTATGGAAACGCCATGTTTTATATGAGTCTAAGCCTCACAATGTTATTATTACTTTGAACAGGAAATTATACAGGATACCCGAGGCAGTCCCACCTAGTGTTATTTGCTTGATCTCTGTCAAGCAATGCAGGAAGGTCAGTTTGTCTTCTTCATGATTCACTCTCAGAGTGAGCGAAAGATTGCAGCCACATTGAGGGCCTCTGTGGCTGACCTCTCCACACAACAGAAGTAAGTGGACAAGGTCGTGGTAGAATATAAAGATATCTTCTCCTCACCTACCAGGGTACCTCTGCACTATTAGGTCAAGCATCCCAACGATCTAACCCCCGGCGCACCGCTGCCCAATCGGCCAGTCTACCGCCTCTCTATGTTAGAGAATGAGGAGATCAAGCGACAGATCCAAGAACTTCTCCATAAGGGGCACCTCCATCCCATCTCATCAGCTTGTGGGAGCCCAATC
>ML841348.1:91120-117403 GCA_009831015.1 Picea engelmannii | reverse complement strand
TGCAGCATCAATTCTCCATACAATAATGCACCAATTCTCCAATATCTTTCTCTTGCTAATTTGCTTCTAACCATTTCCATGAGTAATCTCCTCAATATATAGGAGAAGATTGTTTAGTTACTTGGATAGAGAGTAATCCCAAGATATCTGGAAACTCATTAATTTGCCAACCATTCGAACTCCAACTCATCCTTCTAGAAGATTCCTTCTAGAAGGATCGAGAACTTATTCATTTTCTCCTTTAGAAACATGTCCGCACCCTAACCATTAACACAGTGTGGAAATTCCGCAGTCAAGCTGAATGTAGCATGCGGAAATTAATGATTTCCGCAGGAGAGTATATATGCTGCCTGTGTACTACTTTCAAAATATGATTTTGAGAAAATGACAAGTGTAACTTTCTTCAGGAAAAAGTTCTTGATGAAGAGTTTGATCTTCCATTATCATGTCATTATCATGTCATCATCTCGATAACCAAAAATGTGGATAACACACGTGATTGCGGAAGTTGTCGAGGGTGGTTTGGTTCCACACCGCTCCGAACCCTGCAATCCCCCACAAGCTTCCACATACCCTTCCAAAAATACCATAGTTCCAATTGTGGGACTGCTTTGGAAAATTAACGTTTGAGTGGTTTACATCCCCGCAATGTAGTGTGGTCATCAATCATGTTGTAATCTGTGATTTGGGTGCTATTCCTTTCTTACATTTTGTAAGGATCAATGGTTCTTTTTTATTTGAGATCAACGATCCATAATTACTTCGGGAGTTCGGGCTTCGGGCCTTTTCAATGCATAGTTCTTACCATCCTCTAGAGTGTCGCATTTTCGAAGTGAGAGATATGCCTCCACATGGCCTCTAGATCTAGGCATTCCATATTATTTTTAGGATTTTGAGCTTCAGGAGTTTTCGTCTCCTTGCTCGTGACTTCGGGACTTCGACTCTTCAGGACTTTAGGTAATAATTTCTCTAGTAATTCAAAAACCTTCCAGAGTGCTAAGTCTCTGAAGTGAAAGATCTACCTCCACGTGTACTTGTTGATGGATGGTCTAGATTCACTTCGGGACTTCGGGTAATTATTGTAGTTCATGGGTTCTCTCTTGATGTTAAACCTCGCAAAATTTTGATACTCCGAATGCATGAAAATTGTCGATTTGATTGACCCAATGGATCTCCACCATCGAAATTTAACCTGTCTGTTCCCATAATCTGAGCTCGAAATTGACCACTCTAGATTTCTATGTTTGTCCATGGGCATTTCTTGTGCATACAAAAAAGCTGGGTCAACCTGTTGTGAGCTCAATCAATGGAAAACATGATGACAAGCATTCAGAACCAAATATAGCATGTATTTATCCTTCAAGAAACAATAGAAACAAAAATTCTCAAAGACTCAATCAAGAAAGAAATGAATAAGAACCAAGTCACTCAGTAATGGGAAACTGACTTAACCAACTAGAAGAGGAAAAATTGATGAATGCATAGGGAAAAGAGAGAGGAGAGGCAGGGTTGTAGACCTAGGTTACTGTATATTTTAACCTTGTACAATATTTATTGCAAACATATTTTCAGTAAAAGGACATAAAATATACAATGGAAAATACAAACATTACATAGAGATTTTTCCCCTAGAAACCCAAACTGAGAAAACCAGCATATTCTATATTCATTCATAGTGATACATTGTTTACAATACAATATACATATAGGAGCCAACGACATCCAAAATCATAACCCAATGACCTGGATTAGTCAACAACCCTAATTCCTTAACCAGAAATAGAAAACCATCAACAAAAAACCATGTGTCGAAAAACCACCTAAATATGTGACACCTTTCCCGAGGCAGAATTACTACTCGTGCAAAGAATATAACACATACCCAACAGTTACAACATTGGTTCCAATTGGGGATAGCTCATCCCTGTGAGGTGCTAAGAACTGTATATCGGTGCCTTGAGATTAGATAACTGCCCTTACCTTCCATTTCTTACCTATGTTTGTCTGCCAACCCTGTTTTATCTACTACTGTGTCTCAGCCATTCATTTTATTGAATTAAAAACTGAGACTACACCCTAGTGCCTTGATGGGCTATGGAGTCTTTACTAAAACTTGAAACTACAGCTAAACCTCAGTGCCTTGTTGGGATATGGAGTCTTTTATTAAAACAAGCTACTGAAAACCAACACACTGAAAAATAATCTGCGAACTAATTCTCCTACTATGATATTATTCTCCTACTACCTACTCTATTCATATGAAAACCAACTCAATCATGTGTAATTCCACTTCCAATGAAAAAAATAAAACATTTGACTGAGAATCATAACTCTGTGCAGGTCACTGTTTATAATAATCCAAAGAGGATATCTAAAATATGACAAAAATTTGGTAGGCATATGGTACTTACAGTTGCAAATGATGATCATGCTAAAACTTCCAACCTTTGGGACTTTGGAAAAATAAGAATCCATCCATCTCACTATTAGATCTCGAAACTCATGAAAATCCTCCAACTGGTTGAGAGGACAAATTTGTTGTTGTGTAAGATATGCATTATAGACAAGACTAATTTGCTCCTATCCACATTGAAAAGGCTCATGAAAGTCATGTGATTCACAACCATAAAGGGCAGAAAAATACTCATGGCACTGCTCATCTTGTTGTTTGAAATGAACGGGTATGTATTTTGCATTGCTGGTTTTTCCTTGTTCTAGCTCCAGAATGTCATCTTCAAACTTATAGATTTCCCGTTGCTCAACAATTTCAGAAGGAAGGGGAAAAACTTTCTCATGACCTTCAACATCACTTTCCTCATAGTTAATCAAATCTTTATGAGAACATATAACAATATATGTATCATAACAATGACTATCTGAGTCACCTAGAATAATGCAAGATATATCCAAAGCCTTGTTATCATCAATTTCATCATTAATGTAATTCCCAACATCATCTTTTGAATAAAAGGATCAGAAGAAGACTCATATGTGACCGAATCTCCATCCACTTCCTCAACGGAAAAGTACCCTTTATTTTCACTACTAGAAGAACTAATAAGTGACTCTCGAATATGAGATTCAAATTATTCACAACAGTTCTCAAAAAGTAAAGCAGTTGGAAAAAACCTTTTACAATGCTTACTAAATACAAGATGGAGTTGTTCCAATGAGGATATGCTAGCAGGGGGCAAGGATCGATACCACTCGTGAGCATCTCCCTCTAATGAGTACATGAACATATTCATTAATACATCCTCATGATGTCTTCCCCACTGATGCATGAGTTCATGAAACTCAAGCAAATGCTCAGCAGGGTTGTCATCTCTATGTTCTCTAAATCTGGGAAAAAAATCACCCTACTCATCTATAGTAGGAACAACATTTGGAAAACCAGGAACAAATGAGAAATTTAATGGAGAAAACCTCTGAGCCAAGATGGATTCCATCTGGAAATATGACTTCTTAAAACTGTGGAGTTTCCACTGGATTCTTTAACCATGGATTCACCAGGTGAATGATTTTCAATCTGAATCTGTCTAGTCTTTATTCACCATCAAAGGTCAGATCTGATCATTGTCATTCTCCCATCGAAAGATATTTTGTTACTCCATTCCCTGGCAACAATGACAAAAGATATTGGTCCTAAGGTCTGCACCTGACTGCTAAAGGGAAAATCTAGGCCACCTATTAGTTTAGAATGGTTGTTTCTTTTGATTTTTGTTTGTTGGTCAGAGGTTTATTCTATCAAGACAATAGGGAGGTTGGTGTTATAACCCTAATTTGCACCAGACATGCATACCTGGTATCAAGCCATCTCATTTTTCATTTTTTCCAAGCCACTACTGAAGAGCTCTTCTTGAAACAACTTTTTTGAAGGAATACGCACCCTGCTCCACTAATGCATGCATGTATATGCTAGCTAACCCACTACAGCCCGCGTATACCTACAAAAGCACAGAAAATAGAAATTTGCAGATGAAACACATATTTTTGGGTAAATTGCCTAAATTGGTTGACCGCCCATAGCCGGTCACTCAACCAAATACCTAGCCCTTTATAGCCTATAAAAGAAAGGGTAGGGGTCCCATTTGGAGGAGGAAAATAATAGCAAAGAAACTCTACCCATTTTGGTATTCCCCTTGCCCCAATCATTTGCAACCATTGTGTGAGAATTGAAGAGGAGAAGCATATGTGGAAGCGGTTGGTGCACAGTTGAAGAAGAGCCCAGGACCAGATTCGAGGAGTAGTAGCCGATCTCACCATTATAAGTGACTTTTGTGAGGTTAATAGAAAGAATTACTTTTCTTGTCTTGCCATATGAGGTGTTCAATATTCAATTTGGTTTATATTTTTGGAACCTCTAACCCACTAATTCATATATGAGATGCATGTTCGTAGTTCATTATTTGTTTATTTGTGAATGCAGGTTAGCTTTGGGAGGAGACTTGCAGTTAAAGAGCAACCAAACGCAAAAGGATCAACACCAAGCGAGGAGTTCAAGGTAGTGTTACCGGATCCTTTTATCCTTGTGTTTTATGTGTGAATGTGGGGTCTATGTTGGGATAATAGAAAAAAGTAGGAGACTTTCGAAGGTTATTTTTTGCATGCATTACTAAACCCTTAGTTGTAGAAACCTTTTTCAATGCCAAGGCCTACTTGCACTGATACCAAACTGTAGCAACCTTTTTCGATACCAAGGCTTACTCGCTCTGATACCAAACTGTAACACCACTTCCACATAACTCATATAGGCATTATATAATCCATATGCATTTAAGCAATGAAATACATTTAAACTCAGAGTAAATATAAGAATTACTGCTAACACAAATATTCTCTGGCATTAACAATAATTCATCTGCACAACAGAATACATGATAAAATATAAGCATCATAGGCATGCAAAACATAACATTTAACATAAGCTAATAATTATCTTGAAACTATGGTAATTCCACCAACCAGGTGTAGGCCTTCCACAAACCTCCTAGATTTAGACTGCACTGCTCATCAAGCTCAATAGTAGGTCACCCCCAAGCTAGGACTAAGCTCCACCCCTAGGTAAGGAATCTTAGGCTAGGTTGAGATTACAGAGAAAACACATAGTCACAAGGAAGGAATTTTCTCCCAGGAACCACTCATGCTCACTGTCCATAGACTCTCTTTCCCCACATGCCTGTTCCACCCCAAGAGTATACACCTTCTCTATCACCTAGACAGTCCTTTGGATGCTAACCTCCCTTGCCTTGGGTTACAACAATAGACCAGATTAGAAGTCTCCGAGATCTGTGGCAACTACAGGGTTCCTTCCAGGAGTTCTCTCCTTCCTCTGCGCACTCTGTCACCTAGAGAGAATTGCTTACAGGCCAACAACCTATTCTTCCAACCTCAATCACCTCTCTCACCTAGAGAGAGTGTTGTACAACTGACCAACAAGTCCCATGCAGTCCAGCACTACGTGGCCACAACAACCAATGGGGAAAATAGACACAAGCTTTCCAACAGGTTTAACAATGGCGGATGGTATCACAGATATGGATTCGGACAAGACTCCATGTATAGGCTCGATGCTTAGACAGAGGATGCTTCAGAATAGAGATGCCACATACAAGTTTGATGGTTCAAAGGGCATACAGGGTATTCTTGCAGAGGTCGGACCGGTCATACCATTCAGAAGATCGGATCGAATGGAGGAGGAATCCCTCTCACGGCTTATCTTGGTCATTTTATTTGCATGCACCAAGGTTGACACTTGTCACCCTTGGAACTGCATGCATTCCTTCAACATGTGTTCCTTCCATTTGGAAGTCACATGTCATTCCAAAAGAACTTAGGGTAAAAACATATTATTCACATGTCTTTTGGAATAATATTAAAATATTATTCCCAAGGCTTAAGCCCCCTAAGCTTAACACTTAGCCCTTGTTCCCACCTTCCAGCCCCTAATCCCTTTCCCTCTCTATGGATGCTCAGTCCCCCATCAGTCATTCATCGTGTCAGCCTACACGTGGTGGTGTTTATATTTTATTAATGTGCTACATACATATAAGTACAAAATCAGGCCCTTGGCCTACAACTCTTAGGCTCTCTGGCCTAACAATCACATAAGCCCACCAGCTTATATATACTTGGCTCACCAGCCTATAACACATATTTACAATTCATTTCACAAGTATGATTTACAACAGGGCTTGGCCTTGGGGACACTACAATCCCCCTCCCCTTATTTATGCACTATCCTCAATGCAACCTTACACTGTCTCTGCAAGATTTTCAAAATTTTCAAAAAGATGCGGGTACTCTACCCACATAACATCTTCATGCTCCCATGTCACGTCCTCATGACTGTACCAGGTCCACTGGACCTTTACAAGCTCTATGACTCGATTCTGAAGCTGTTTGCTTTTCCTGTCCAATATGTGCACAAGATGCACTTGCAGGACACCTTTTGGTTCCACCTAAATCACATTCCAATCGATAACATGATTAGCATCAGGTATATATATTTTAAGCAGTGAACCATGAAACAAATTATGTACAGTCATAGATGAAGGTAATGCAAGCATGTATGCAACTAGCCCAATCCTTTCAAGGATCTCAAATGGCCCACAAAATCTTGTTGCCAACTTGGCGCAACTTCCAACTTCAAGGAACTCCTGTTAGTTTTTACTTTCAGGAAAACATGATCACCCACTTTGTATTCTCTGTGGGTTCTGTTCTTATCAACATAAATCTTTTGCCTGTCTTGGGCAGCTTTCAAATTCTGTTTAATTCCTATCATTTTGTCTTCCATCTCTTTGAGCAATTCTGGCCAAACTACTGCTCTGTCAGCTGGATTATCCCAGCTCACTAGAGTGTTGCACTTTCTTCCATAAAGTGCTTCAAATGGGCTCATCTTCAACAATGTATGATACCCATTATTGTAGGCGAATTCTACCAAATGCAGGTAGTATTCCCACCTTGATGGTTTATCCATCACATACATTCTCATTATGTCTTCTATTACTCTGTTCACCCTTTCTGTCTGACCATCAGAATTGGGATGATACACTGTACTAAAGTTTAGATATGTTTCGAATCCGTTAAACAATCCTTTCCGGAAATTCAAGGTGAATTTCGGGTCCCTATCAGACACAATCGTCTTAGGAATTCTGTGCAAGCATGCCACTTCTTTTAAGAAGATATCAACAACATCTGCTGCCTTCTGAGTGGTTTTCAGTGGAATAAAATGGGCAGCTTTTGTAAGCTTGTCCACCACCACCATGATTGAATCATGTTTCTTGCTTGTTTTGGGCAATCCTGTGATAAAATCCTTTATCACCACTTCCCATTTCCACTCAGGAATGGGTAAAGGTTGAAGCAACCCTGCTGGGTGCCTATGCTCAACCTTAACTTTCTAGCACTCCATACATCTGGCGATGTATTCAACGATCTCTCTCTTCATACCCGGCCAAAAATAATGGCTTTTGATTGCTGCCACAGTCTTCCAATATCCAGGATGTCCAACATAAGCTACATTATGCATTTCTTTTAGAATTGTCATCTTCAATTCTCAGACATTGGGTACATACACTCTGTTTTTATACAAAAGTAAGCCATCAGTTCCCAAGGTGTAACTTCCCTAGGTCTGTGGTCTCTCATGCTGCTGTAGCTTTGCTACCAGACCTCTGTACTGCAAATCAACATTTGCAACTTCCAAAATTATGTTCTTAATCTCAGTCCTATACATGCTAATGGTTGTAGAATGTAATTTGTGCACTTTTCTGATGAGTGCATCAACCACCTTATTTTATTTTCCTTTGATATGCTTGATATCAAAGTCATATTCACACAGAGACTCCAGCCATCTGGTTTGCCTGGCATTTAAAGTCAGTTGATCAAATAAATACTTTAGACCATTGTGGTCTATTCTCAATTCGAATCTCCTTCCCATGAGGTAATGTCTCCATTTCCTCAATGCGTGGACGATTGCTACCAGCTCTAAATCATGAGTGTCATAATTACTTTCATGCTCTTTCATCTTTCGGGACTAATAACAGATTACAAATCCCTCTTGGCTGAGAAATCCTCCCAACCCCTCCTTACACGCATCTGTGCACACCATGAAATACATATTTGGATCTGCAATCCTGAGGATTGGAGCGCTGGTTAACAGCTGCTTCAATCGTTGGAAACTGTTCTCACACTCTTCAGTCCACTGAAACTTCCTCTCCTTTCTTTTCAAGGAAGTAATAGGGTGAGCTAACTTTGAGAACCGTACTATAAACCTTCTGTAATAACCTACCAAACCCATAAAAGATCTAACTTCCACCACATCCCTTAGCGCTGACCATTCTCGGATGGCCTCAACCTTTTCAGGATCCACAACGATCCCTTCTTCTGAAATAATATGCCCCAAGTAATGGATTTTCCTTTGATAAAATGAGCATTTGCTCAGCTTGGCATACAACTGGTGTTCTCTCAACACTTGCAAAACCATTCTCAAGTTTTTTTCATGCTCTTCCTCCAACTTGGAATACACCAAGATGTCATCTAGGAAGACTATGACAAACTTGTCTAAATAGTCCCTAAATACACCATTCATTAAGCACATGAAAACAACAGGTGCGTTTGTTAGTCCAAATGGCACCACTATGAATTCATAATGACCGCACCTTGTTCTAAAGGTGGTCTTGCTGATGTCCTCATCATTTATTCTCACTTGGTGATATCCATATCTGAGATCTATTTTTGAAAATATTTTCACGTCCTTCAACTGATCAAAAAGATCATCGATCCTTGGCAGAGGATACTGGTTCCTGACAGTTACCTTATTCAACTGTCGGAAATCAATGCACAGCCTCAACGTCCCATCTTTCTTCTTCACGAATAGGACTGGGGCACCCCAAGGTGACATGCTTGGGCAAATGTACCCCTTCTTCAAAATCTCTTCAAGCTGCAATTGCAACTCTTTCAGCTCTGGCGTACTCATTCTATAAGGAGCCTTCGAAACTAGAGTTGCTCTTGGTATCAAATTTATAGAAAAATCAATGTCCCTCTTCGGAGGTAGTCCAAGTACCTCCTAAAATACATCCTTGAACTCTTTGAGTACCTCATGGTATTCCATCTTCGAGACTGCATCTCTGGATGCTTCTCCCACACGGGCTGCAAATAATTGATAGCCTTTCCTGTAACACTTCTTCAACTGCATGGCTGAGATTTCTCTAACAGCCACGACTCTGGGAATTCCTTGGAATGTTACCTGATTTCCCTCTTCGTCCAAGCATGTAAACCTATTGTTACGGCAGTCCAAAAGGGTATGGTGCTGGTCCAACCAGTCCATCCCAATTAAGCAGTCGTAAGAGCCTAAAAGCAGAATATTCAATTCATCCTTAGTGCTCAATCCACCCATGTCCACTAAACATGACTTAACCAATTCAATGACCTTCCTCCTGGTCCCTATGGCCAACTTCACTAACCAAGACTTCTCATGTTTTCTTCTTGACAAACACAAAATTTCCACCACCCTAGGATCTACATAACTATGGCTAGCCCCTGAATCAATTAAAATAATTAATGGTTGGTTATTAATCATACCTTCCAGTTCAATCATGTGCGATTGAAATTCTACTTTCCTATTGTCCAGGGATGCATAGATCCTTGGCATCATGTTGCCCATATACTCCATTGTTTCAGCTTGTTGAACATTGTGTACGGTTCTTGCTTTATCTTTTCTGTGGGGGCAGTCTCTATACCTATGGTTCACTTTACAACGCCAACACTCCATAGGTGATGGTCTGGGCATTTGCTCTCTCACTTCAACCTTCTTGGGTTCTCTAAAGGATGGCTGTCCATGAGGACTATTTCTAAAAAAGGGAGGCTTGTTTCCCTTCTACCTCTGTTCCTTCTTAAACCTCTTCTAGTCATCCCAAGCCTTCCGAAAGGTAGGCTTTTCTCTTTGTTGTTCATACAAGCATTTCGCCCTTCGTATCATTTCTTCCATAGTCTTAGGATCATCATACTGAATCTTGTCACCGATGGAAGGTGGCAGTCCACTCAGATACCTCTGAATCTTGGTAGTCTCATCTTTGATGAATGGAACATACTTCAGCAGTTCCAAGAAACTGCGTTCGTACTCATCAATGGTCATGCTTCCTAGCTTGAGTTCGAAGAACTCCTTCATCTTTTTGTCATAGTATCTTTTGGTCAGGTATTTCTTCTTGAAATACCTCTTAAACTCCTTCCAAGTGATATCTTTATCTCTGATGTGCTGCACTTGCACAAACTGATCCCACCACATGGATGCTTTTCCTTTTAGCTGGTACATCACAATTCTTCCTTCTGCATGAGCGGAGCAGTTCTGCAGTTGGAAATATTTCTTCATGCCAAGAAACCATATCTTGTCATCTTCCTCCTTCTTATGTTCTCCATCAAACATTGGAGGCTTGATATTGTTCATCTCCCCTTTCAATTCATTCTTTCCATATTTTCGATGTTTTCTGGTAGGAGATTGGCTTGAGCTACTGTGTGTTTCCTTGCTAGAATGCTTCAGGGAGAGACGATAATGTCTTCTACCACTCCTTGATATTCTTCTCCTCTCAGGGGTTCTGACACTTCTTGATCTGCTTGTGTCACTCTCTTTTTCCAATTTCTTTTCTATTCTTTCCAGGCTCTTCAATATTTTTAAGTTGAATTCAACCTGTCGATCCCTAATTTTCATGAATTTTCAGCTATTAGCTCGGTTAGCCTGGGCATCTTTCTACAATTTTTCAATGAGTTTCATCATACGTCCTTCTTTATCTATCTCTTTTTCATGCCCATTAGAGTTTGTTCCTTCGACTCCCAAGTTGACATCCTTTCCTTCTCTTTTGTCCTCTGTTTCAGAGGTAATCTGCACCTCTTCCAAATCCATACTCGGCGTCGGTTTTCGGCTATCCTGACACTCATTGAACTCTGCACACACAACGTGCATTCAACTGAAGTTTGTCAGGCCTTAACCCTTACAAAATCACAATATTCATAAATCAACGTGAGTGAGAAAACATTTTAAATTCACAAAGTTTTCTGAGCTCTGACGGCTCTGCAATTTCGAGACTTCGGGTTTTCGGTACCTGGGAGTTCACGATGTAGTGACTCCTAACCTCCTATCACTCCTATCCCCAAAATCTGATACACAGTTTCTTGTACGAGATCCAATGATCCTCGATGAGTTGGATCTAATGGTCCAGATCCTTTCGGGATTTTATGACCAGAAATTCACGTTGCAGCGACTCCCACTCTTTGTCGCCTCAATTCCCAAATTCCAAAAATTTGGTTTCCTTGCTCTTTAGGCCCACAGCATAGTTGTCACCCTTAAAATCTTCTACGGTTCTTCTGTCTCCGAAGACTTCAGGACTTCGGGAATTCGGGTTTCAGTTCTTGAGACTTCCAGTCTCGCTTTCCTTTCCAACCCCCAACTTCTGAAATTTTGATTTACTTTATTCTCCGAGCCCACAACACAGTTGTCCCCCTTCACCACCGTGGCATGTGGTACATTCAGGAGGTTCCATGTCACCTTTAGTAACATCATCGTGTCCCACCACTCTCTCCTGTCTTCTCGACTCACTGGCACGTGGTACACATTCATGCGCCCACGTCCATTCCAAGCAAAATCCAACGGTTAGACTCCTTCCTCAGATCTATGATGCAGATATTTTTTGGCATTTCAGGGTTTCAGGCATCAGGAGTTTGTGTATCCCACATCTCGAACTTCCATTTGCCGAAATGTCGAATTATGATTTACTCTTCCACTTGATCTGACGGTAAAATCCTCTCCTGCAATCCACGGTGTAGATTGTTTCAGGAATCCGTGTTTCGATAAATTGCGAATTGCAAACACAAGGGTCTTCCTTTTTGGTTTCTCGGGTGCTAAAACACCGTCCATCAGCCACGTGGTTCCCCCGATCGACGGTCCTGACGAATTTCATGATTTCGCGTATCGCGATTTCCACATTCCCGTGCAACTCCAAAGGGTTTTTAAACCTTGCACACACTTCCCAGATCTGATGGTCACAAGGTTTTGCCTTCCCTCCGAACAGATCCTAAGGCTCCAACACTTCTGGTGTAGAGTCCTCTCTCCCTGTGGCCATATACCACACTGGCTATGGTTTCACAACACTGCTATACCTCCTGAGCTTATAAGCATGTCAAGTAACTCCTTGACAAATCTGGAGCATTCCAGGGTCCGAAATCGGTCCTCCAGACGCAATTTCTCCTCACACCCTCGGTCCAAAGACCACTCAACTGGCCCATCTAGGCTCAGTGTCGAAACCTTGGCTCTGATACCAAACTGTAGCAATCTTTTTCGATGCCAAGGCTTACTCGCTCTGATACCAAACTGTAGCAACCTTTTTTGATGCCAAGGCTTACTTGTTCTGATACCAAACTGTAACACCACTTCCACATAACTCATATAGGCATTATATAATCCATATGCATTTAAGCAATGAAATACATTTAAACTCAGATTAAATATAAGAATTACTTCTAACACAAATATTCCCTGGCATTAACAATAATTCATCTGCACAACGGAATACATGATAAAATATAAGTATCATAGGCATGCAAAACATAACATTTAACATAAGATGATACTTATCTTGAAACTGTGGTAATTCCACCAACCAGGTGCAGGCCTTCCACGAACCTCCTAGCCTTAGACCATGCTGCTCATCAAGCTCAGCAATAGGTCACCCCGATCTGTGACTAAGCTCCACCCCAAGGCAAGGAATCCTAGGCTAGCTTGAGGTTACAGGGAAAACACATAGTCACAAGGAAGGAATTCTCTCCCAGGAACCACTCATGCTCACTGCCCACATACTCTCTTTCCCCACATGCTTGTTCCACCCCAAGAGTATACACCTTCTCTGTCACCTAGACAGTCCTTCGGCTACTAACCTCGCTTGCCTTGGGTTACAGCAACAAACCAGACCAGAAGTCTCCGAGCTCTGTGGTAGCTACAGTGTTCCTTCCAGGAGTTCTCTCCTTCCTCTACGCACTCTCTCACTTGGAGAGAATCGCTTATAGGCCAACAACATGTTCTTCCAACCTCAATCACCTCTCTCACCTGGAGAGAGTGTTGTACAACTAGCCAACAAGCTCCACACAGTCCAAAACTGCGTGGCCACAACAACCAATGGGGAAAACAAACATAGGCTTTCCAATAGGTTTAACAATGGCGGATGGTATCACAGATATGGCTTCAGACAAGACTCCACACATAGGCTCGATGCTCAGACAGAGGATGCTTCGAAACAGATATGCCACACATAGGTTCGATGGTTCAGAGGGCGTATGGGGTATTCTTGCCGAGGTCAGACCGGTCATACCATTCAGAAGATCGGATCAAATGGAGGAGGAACCCCTCTCACAGCTCATCTTCGTCATTTTATTCGCATGCACCAGGGTTGACACTTGTCACCCTTGGAACTGCATGTGTTCCTTCAGCATGTGTTCCTTCCATTTGGAAGTCACATGTCATTCCAAAAGAACTTAGGGTAAAAACATATTATTCACATGTCTTTTGCAATAATACTGAAATATTATCCCCAAGGCTTAAGCCTCCTAGGCTTAACACTTAGCCCCTTTTCCCACCTTCCAGCCCTTAATCCCTTGCCCTCTCTATGGATGCTCAGTCCCCCATCACTCATTCATCGTGTCGGCCTACACGCGGCGGTGTTTATATTTTATTAATGTTCTACATACATATAAGTACAAAATCAAGCCCTTAGTCTACAACCCTTAGGCTCTCTGGCCTAACAATCACATAAGCCCACCAGCTTATATAGACTTGGCTCACCAGCCTATAACACATATTTACAATTCATTTCATAAGTATGATTTACAATAGGGCTCAGCCTTGGGGACACTACATTAGTGCTAGTCCGTAGGGGGATTTCCCACCCACAACAGAATTGGTGACCATACTGGGGAGATCTCTAGGGTTTTTGGGGATACTTTTTGGGTGCTTTAAATTGGTTTTATTACCTTTTTTCTGATTTTTTGCAAGAGTCTGAGCTAGTAGAGATTCTAGTCTTCCATACCAGTACTCCCTGCTTTCATTTCTTGGCTTCTTTTTTCTTTTCTATGAAGTCACAGAGGTATATGCGGCATGTACAAGGCCTGCATGTGTATATACGTGCCCTACATTATACAAGCCTTGTGTATACGCTAGTTGATGAAGTGTTAGCTGCGTGCCTGAGTTCATAAATTGTTTTTTTAGAGAGGCAGTCATTGTCTTCCCTGTCAGAAGTGATCCTTCTCAGGGGTTTTCTGGATCTAGTTCTGGTCTTTGTTGTTGCATTTTGTAGCCTAGGTATAACCTCAGATTAGCTTGTTTTTAACAAAGTTTCCTTGCATATTTTATTGTCAAAGTAAGTTTCTGTGTCTTCAAGGGATTCTGGTTCTCAATACCAATACTCCCTACTAGTGCTTGATTGCTTGTTTTTCAATTTTTGAGGAGTTCCAGAGGTGCATGTGGC
This sequence comes from Picea engelmannii, assembly GCA_009831015.1. Classification (NCBI taxonomy): domain Eukaryota; kingdom Viridiplantae; phylum Streptophyta; class Pinopsida; order Pinales; family Pinaceae; genus Picea; species Picea engelmannii. The sequence continues at coordinate 102,899 of ML841348.1, read as the reverse complement.
CTCTAGTGGGCCTACACGTGTGCATACACGCCCTAACCTTGCACAACCTGCGTACATACGCTGGATGTTAAACTGTCAGTAGCGTACCTGTTGAGAATTTTTTTTTTTGGAAGGGGTAGTCATGCTCTTCACTATCAGGAGTCACACCTCTCAAGGATTTTCTTGATCTATTCTAGGTCTCTGTCATAGCAGTCTTTAGCTTAGGTTTGACTACAACATAGCTTTCTTTTTCATTAAAAAAATTCTCCTTTGTTTTTTCTGTAATAGGGTTTTTAGACAAGCTTGAGAGTCTTCTTCAATCAACTTGTGTGTTATTGTCAGTAACTCTTTGTGATATGCGCTTAGGCCATAATTCATTTCTTGGTCTTTACTTGTCATCATTTTTTCCTTTTTGCTTTTTAAGAATTAAATAAAACAATAAAAATAAAAAAAAACTTTTATTTCTTGGTTTGGTTAAGTAGTTGGTTGTTTGCATTAATCATCAGGAAAAATAATGCTTTTGTAAGTTGTTGGCTGATTGAATTAGGACAATAGGTAGCTCGTAGTCAAGTAAAATCTTGTTTTGATTTTTCTGTTAAAAGATCTTAGAAAAACAAGTTTAAAAAGTTGGTTAAAGAGTTTGAATGTGCAAATTTGAATTTGTGAAGAAGTAATTCATTTCCAATTTCATTATATGCTCTTCTCTTTCATCTCTAAAAAACATAATTGGTTTCATTTTTGTTCCCTTTGACTTAAGACAACCACTAAAATTAACGATTAATTAAAATCAACTAGACTTTATGTTTGTAGGTTCCATCAACTAGTCTAGGCTAGAGCCATGATTTAGGATTGGAGAGGAAACTCTTCAAGGCTACAAAACAAACATAGGAGTCTGTGCTAGGGAGTGTTAAAAGTCCAGTATCGTGAAAGTTATCTGGGACCCTCCTCTAACACAGGGGCTAAACATAAGGTCGCATATGGAAAGGTAGTAGAGATAGCCCCTCCAAAGTCAGACCAAGCGTAGTGGGGAACACATATAGAGGGCTTATCTTGGGATTTCATTGATCGCATTTGCCACGAGCTTTGTGGGTCTCGAATCTGTTCAAGGTCGTCAGTCGTCTTCCGGAACACTTTCTTTTGATGCCCTTTATAGGTTTTGGGCTTGATACCTTTCTCATTGTGGTCCACTTGACTGTCGATTGTACCCGCCTGGTGTTTGTTTGTGCGCTGGCAACCTAGTTGCCTATCATTCTAGTGACTCACACAGGTGACTGCGGGGGTATACCATGGTACCTAGGATAGACATTGGGCCATGATTTGTAGAGTATACCTAGAGGGTGCTTCCGTATTCGAGTTGAACTTGCACTAATAATGTTCTCTAGTGTTGATTGTTGTAATTGTTCTTCCAACTAGCTAGTGATTGCTTGTTTTATCTCATAGGAACTTTTTCTAGTGCTTGTTGGTTTTCAAATGATTATAGATAAGCCCTAGAATGTCTTTGATCTTCTCACATAGTGGAGGATCAAGATTTCTATCAGTCGTGAAGGATTTTGGGCCTGTCGTCGGTTAACCTTGAAACCCCCTCCCCACCCCCCCCCCACCACTACTAAGGAGAAAACTAGACCAGCAAGGGTTTTTTTGGACAACCAGGTTATAGTAAACTGTGCCCGACCCATCTTTGAGAGAAGAACAATTGATTCTGGAGGAGCCAACCATCTCAGACCTTGGATTGGAAGCTCTTGGTATGTACAAACCTCCGAAAAATGATCTATCAATGCCAGTCGTCATACAATTTTATCCTTACGAGCACCTGATAGTGTCTCAAGAAGCAATGGCAACAAATGTTGTTACTTCTTCAGGGACTACTCATATTCCCTCCATGACCATCACTATAGAGGGTGTTGCACCTCCTAACCAACCGTCACTGGTCTGGGCCACTATGGTCTCCACTACTTCTACCTCGGGTAGCAGTCCAATTCTGCCTATGGCGACAATCATTGTTCAATTTACACAGAGTGTGACAGGCCCTCCATTCTCATATGGGATGCCTGGCTTCGGGATGATTACTGTACTTTCCTCCTCCACTCTAAAGACTTTAGGTCTAGGAAAAGGGAGTTCCAATGCTCCTCTGCAAGGATCTATGAGGGGCACTTCAATCCCCTTTATCTCTTTCCCTTATGGTGGGGGTCATATACCCCCTTCATCCCCCTCGCTCGATGGTGTTCATCAACACTTCGTCAGGCCAAACGTAAACTTGTTTGGAGCAGGTAGTCAAGCACTCCCTTATTATAACATGTCGGTTGGTTCAACACCATTCTCTTTATTTGACGCATTTGGTCACAACGCTTTCTTGTCAGCTGCTGTCTCGACCGGGGGCAACCCCTGTTATGGAAAACCACATTCTGTACAGGGTACTATTCCTGCACAGGGGGAAAAATTAGGATTTCCTTCCTCACAAGGACCTTGGAATCCATGGCAGTGACCAGTTCCCTTGTCAGGGATGTCGATTGGGGGCAACCCCTTCCATACCCAATGGAACCTCGGTCAAGTCTCAGCACCTATGCCCATCAGATCGGCAGGGGGAAACCCTTCCCAAAATCCTTGGAATGCGATGCAAGCCCAGCCCTTTACATCCTATTTCGAGAATCAACCAATGAGGTCTCAACAAGAGCAAAATCCGTATGCTAGTCATGACCATGTTTATTACCAAAGCCCTAGCCAACAACCTAACTTTTCCTGGAAACCTGGTGCCAACCAAACTCCATGCTCCTTTTTCCTTGGTTACAATCCACAACCCAAACTACTATTTCTAAAAACCCTACACTTGCCAGACATGACAAGGTTATTAAACGACCCCATCTGTCATGATCTAAGTTAGCCTCCTATGCTGACCAAGTTTCCTTCGAACATTCCAAACTTTGAAGCCAAGCCTAACAAAGATACTGGTGATCACATGACTACCTTCCACATATGGTTCTCATCCAACTCTTTGAAAGACAACTCCGTCCAGTTGCGATTGTTTCAATGCACTCTCATAGGGAGTGTTGTGAAATGGTACATCGAGCTTGAATGATCACGATCCTCTTCCTTCGACGAATTGGCAATGGCATTCTTAAACCATTTCCAATTACCTATGAGATATGACGTCGACACTGAATTGATGTCTAACTTTGAACAAAAAAAAGCGGATCATATCCCAGATCACATTCGAGAATGGAGATGCCAGAAGAGTTTGATAAAAGTGCCAGTCCCACCAACATTCTTGCTAGAGTGGTTCCTTAAGTCTTTGGTACCCTAGTTGTCTAAAGACGTTGCAATGTCTGAGGTGTTTTCTGAGGAAGATGCGATAATGAGACCTCAACATCTAGAGCTGATTTACTCTTAGTCTGGTTTACTTTATGAATTTTTTCTAGATGCACCGAGGTCAATACTTGACAAGACCAAACAGAGGTATAGACCACATGTCGATGGAATTATTAGTTTAGCACAAACAAAACCTGTTGATCCATTGTCAAATCAATTGAAAAAATTGTCGATATAGTAGACAGTGATCAGCCAAACCACCGATGTGGCTATTCCCCCTACCCAAAAGTAGGATGTGCACAGTGTGAAAATGACAAACCCAAAGGGCACCCAACATCTTGATGGAAAGAAGAAACAATGAAATAAGGGTAAAGGGGATAAGAAACCCACCGATAATGCTGGTAGGGGTGACACTGAAAAGAAGAAGTTGAAGTACCCTTGTAATATTTGCAAGGAGGACCACCCGACACATCAATTACCTCAGCTTGCAGAGGCCCAGAAGTTATTCCCATAGCAACAACCTGTTGTGTTAACGAACCCATTTTCACATGGAAAAAACCTAACCCAAGCCTCTTCAAGCACCGAGGGGGGCATTCAGGGACCCCCCCTATCTTCGAGTAATCCTTCGTCCGTGAATGTATACATGATGAAAGGTAACATTGACATAGAAACTAGGACATGCGACTATGGAATGCCAAGCACCTCTGAGAAGAGTAAAGAAGTCGAAAACCCATCTCTTCCTCTCCATATTGAGAAGACGTTGGGTGAAACAATGATGCACATCCCAAAAGGTGCATTCAAGAAAGCTTCTCACAATCCGAACACAAGGGCCGCCCAAAACTACTCTGTGGTGGAAGATTTGTCACAACCCCCTTGTGTAATGTCTTCTTTGGAATTCCTCTAGAGTTTCCCTTCCCAGAGAAAGGATCTATTAGCTGCCTTAGGATCTGCTAAGACTTGTAATCCAAGAACGGTCATGCTTGATACGATCAACTTAAAACCTTGTCTTCCTTACCACATAGATTTTCAGATAGTAGTGGCTTACCCCACAAAAGTTTTTACCCAAAACATTTTCCACACAGTGGTTGATGAGGGTGCCTTGACATGCATGATGTCTTTGGCGTGTTGGAAGGCCATCAGCCAACACGTTTTGTCTCCATCACCTACTCTTCTTACGAATTTCGACAAATGTTCTTTCTGGACACATGGTATCATCCCCTCCTTCCCCATGTAGTTAGGGGGTAAAAATGTGTGCGTCGAAGTCGAGGTGGTCAATGCATCTCTCGACTACAATCTCTTTTTAAGAAGGATTTAGACCTATGTTACGCAAGCAATGGTCATGACAGTTTTCCAGGTCTTGCTGTTTCCACATGAGGGTCGAATCATGACCATTGATCAGCTATCCTTCTCTTGTTCTGACCCTTCATCAGAAGTCTCCATGGTCCCAATGATTGATAACCCTCAACCCGGTATCATCAACGTAGGGGTTGTTTTGTGCCCACCTTAGATGGGTACTTTCGATTACTCGCCTCTGACCGGCAATGTCCATTTCATGTCAGTTGTCCCCGACCAGCCACGGGCCGAAAATTTTCAACTCTCATCATTTCACATGACGTGCTTTAATGATCTGTGGACTCGTCCTTCCCCATCAGCTATGATGGAAGGGACAAAGCACCATGGCATGGCCATGCCTCTATCTGTGACATAAGTTGCATACTCTATTATTCAGTAAGCTTTCGTCGACTTTGACTCGACTCTCACACAAGAGTTAGATCTGGTGCTCGAGCCTATTTGGGCTCAAGGTTCCTTAGCATTAGGATGAATTGAAGCAGGTGAATTCACTCTGACTATGAATGGAGATAAGTCTTGTCCTATCAATCCTTTGGCAACGCATGTAGTTTACACTGAAGGAAATATGGAAACAATAGCGAAAAAAATAGCCAAAACAATACCTATTGACATCTCTAGAACCCCTGGCATCGTGGAGAATATCTTCTTTCGAGAGGACTACTCCCCCGAGGAGATTCAAATATACATAGATTTATTTAAATAATTCCACGATGTTTTTGCCTGGTCTTACGAGGAAATGCCAGGCATAGATCCAAGAATCGTCAAACACGAAATCACAACTTATCCTGATGTTAAGCCGGTCTGGCAGAAGCTTTGTCCGGTCAATCCTAGGAAAGAAACAACTATTAAGGCTGAAGTAGAGAAAAAGCTGGTTTCATCTAGCCCGTCCAATTTACTCAATGGGTGTCAAATCTCGTGCCAGTCAATAAAAAACAAGGTATGATTTGTGTATGTATGGACTTTCGTGATCTGAACAAGGCTTGTCCAAAGGATAATATCCCCATGCCATTTATTGACCAGATAGTTGATGAATGCACAGGTTGAGAGGCCTTTTCTTTCATGGATGGTTTTTTGGGATACAATCATATACAGATCAAGCCCGAAGACAAAAAAAAAACCTCTTTCATTTGTTCATGGGGTACATTCGCTTATCGAAAGATGCCTTTTGGTATGAAAAATGTTGGAGCTACGTTTCAGCAGACCATGTATTTTTCTTTCCACGACCTCAAACACATAGTTGAGGCTTACCTTGATGATTTAGTGTCATGATATCGCAAGAGAGCTGATCATCCGACACACCTCCGACTTATCCTTGAACGGTGTCGCTACTACCGAATCCACTTGAATCCAAACAAATGTAGTTTTTGTGTCACATCGGGTTGTCTGCTAGGTTTCATAGTTTTGACAATAGGGATCATGGTCAATCCTCTAAAGGTAGAGGCAATAGTTCAATTGCCCCCCCCGGTGCACCATCCCTTAGCTTCAGAGTCTGCAAGGAAAAGAGAACTTCTTATTGCATTTCATAGAAAACTATGCCAAGATCGCAAAGGGTTTTATGTGTTTATTGAAGAAGGAAGTTCCTTTCCATTGGGACGAAGCCGCTCAATGCTCTTTCATAGAGTTTAAATGCGCCCTCACATCAACCCCTCTACTTTGAATGCCCAATTATAATATATATTTCTTATTGTACTTGGTTGCTGCGGAGTCAACCATCGATATGGTATTAGTTTAGGAGGATTATTTTCTCTTAGAATACGTGATTTATTACCTGATTTGAGGCCTGGTTGGACCGAAACTCAATTATTTCCACATTGAAAAACTTGTGTTGGCAGCAGTCCATGCTATCCAACGGTTCCATCATTACATCTTGTTTCGCAAGACCACCGTCATTATCATTGTGAACCCATTTCAATACATATTGACACAACGTGACATCAGTGGAAATATCAGTAGATGGATTTTTATCCTCCAGGAATTCAACTTGGATTTTGTTTCAAAAAAATCCAAAAATTTGTTGGTCTTCGCGAAACTCATATCAGAACTTCCAGTCAAATCAGGTGATGTTATACCTGATGAGTTTCCTATCAAAGGAGACATGTTTTTGATTGCATATTCTAACCCCTGGTATGGATATGTTCTTGTATATCTCCAGACTTTGAAGTGTCCCACCTCTGCTTCTCTTGATGAGCATCATCGTATATGCCATCAGGCCAAGAACTATCTTATACTCGAGGACACTACATCCTTCGTCGATGTCTCACTCATGAAGAAGCGGAAATCGTTCTTAACGATTGCCACACTGGAGCATGTGATGGTCATTTTTCTGGGTTGGTAACAACCCAAAAGTTTCTATGAGTCGGTTACTTTTGGCCGACATTAATCAAAGTTTGTGTTGAATCGGTCAAGAAGTGCCACCCATGTCAAAGATTCTCTCGGACTATGAGGGCACATCCAACTCCCATGTTTCATGTTATTATTGTTGGTCCCTTCACCAAGTGGGGGATTGATTACACTACATGCAACCCCCCTTCAGCAAGGGGGTACCGCTATATCATCATAGAAGTAGATTACTTCACCAATTGGGTCGAAGCTATGCCAACGTTCAAATATGACGGGGAGACCACAACTCTCGTTTTGTTCAACCAGATAATAGCAAGGTTTGGCATCCCAAGAGAGATTGTCACTGACCATGGTAGTCACTTTCAAAAAAAAATGATGACCGAGTTAACATCAAAGCTTGGTTTGAGGCAAGAACATTCATCACCCTACTACCCACAAGAGAATGGTCAGGTAGAAGCTGTAAATAAATCTCTAAAGACCATTCTACAATGAACAATCAATTCAGCCAAGTCAAATTGGCATTTGATATTATACTCGACATTATGGGCCTACCGAACATCTCTTAAGACTACAACTGGTTTCTCACCTTTTCAACTCATTTATGGGATGGAAGCAATCTTACCCATAGAGTGTCAGATCCCATCTCCAAAGTTGGCAGTACAGTTATTGCCAGACACTTCACCACTTGAAGAGCATTTACTATACCTGGAACAGCTCAATGAGCAATGTCGTGATGCATCCTTGTCTAACAAGGCTCACAAACAAAAATTCAAGTGTCAGTATGATCGGTCAGTTCGTCCTCTAATTTTCTTTGAAGGCGACCTTGTCCTAGTCTATGACAAAGATAAGAACCCCCTGGGGGCAGGAAAGTTCAAACCCATGTGGTTCAGACCTTTCATCATGAAGAAGTACTATAGAATGACACTTATTGTCTGGTGGACTTTGAGGGAAACATTTTGGCAGAGCCTAGAAATAGGATCTACCTCAAGAAGTATTACTCATAGGTCGATCGCCTTGGGCAAATTTTCATAACATATGTATAGTCTTTGTACTATTACATTTTAGTTTTGTCTTTTGGTTTTATGGACGTGTCGTGTTTGATATTATCTTTTTCATTGTGGCAAATGTCAAGTGAATCAGAGGTGTTTGTTGGATTCATGAACGACACTAGCTGTCACACTCGAAGGCTTTCTTCCACAGCTTGGGTGATTTTCACACCTCAGGGCTAGTTGTTATCTTCAGGAGGTATCTTCTTAGGTGACACCACAAACAATGTCGCTGAACACAGTGCAGTTCTTGAGTTGCTTCGTGATGCTTTGTCACTTGGTATCTCTCACCTTCGGGTCTATTTAGATGCTCAGTTGGTTGTGTCTTAGTTAAATGGAGTTTACCACGTTCATGATCCTACTCTATACCAACGGTTCCTTAGGGTACATCTCTTAGAACAAAGCTTTGATTACATTATGTATATCCATGTTTCTAGGAGATTAAATCAAGTTACAGATACTCTAGCTAATCATATATTAGATTGGCATCTTGCACACATGTAAGAAAAACACTCACACACACACACATGTAAATACATTTGTAAATAAATGTAATCCATAAAACACAAGAGATGTAAATACACATATATATATATCGCAAAGTGTCACAGTACGTAAGTGGGCACAAGCGCCTCAAAAAATATGTGTTCAGTAAAGAGTCACGGGGCTTATGCCCTCAAAAATATACAAAAGGTACCCTCGGCACATAAGAAGTCTAGTCTAAGCTAAAGGCGAGGCCTATTGGCCTTGCCGTAGTGAACAACGACATTAGCCAGACACCGAAAAAGTTGGACCCAGGTCCGTGGTACCCCAACAACATGAGTCTGCACGGACAGTGGGAGATCCTCGATCTCCACCATGGGGACTGTCCGAGTAAGTGCGGTGAGATTCCACTCTACCCATCTCAATACTCTCTCAGCCTCTCTGATTAGAGGTTCCCCTATTGCTGCTAGTCTACCGGCCAAAGCTGGTCCTGCCTTTGGTCGAGGATGTCGCCTAGTTCTCAAAAAGTCTATTGGACGCACTAGCCCCACATCTGCACAAAACAGATACATAGTTGTCAGATACTCTAGTACACACAAAAAAAATTGATATATATAAAAAGACATAAAAATTAAATAACTTTAAAAAAAAAAAAATCTACAAGCGTACCTAACTCTCCTCGTACCACTCTGGTAGGTATGCCCATGTCAAGGTCCCTGGAAAAGTTGATTCTAGCATAAGGATAGTCCTCTATCATCAGAATCTGTTGAGACCACCAGTTGAAAAACTTGTCATCGAAGGCCTCAATAGTTCTCCCTCCCCACTGTCATGGAAACAACGCCACCCATATGCATACTACTGGAGAAGAGGCTATGTACCCTCGTACTGTCTCCCTCGGACTAAGACTAGGTACCCTCTCTAAGAAGAAAGAACAAAGATAGTCCCAAACCCAAAGTTTCTATGCCTTCACATGTGACACGTTGTCAGTTGACTCTTCATGCAATCTAGTAAAGTAGTACTCTCGTCAAAAACTTGTTCATTTAAGAACTAAAAAACACAATTCATATGCGCTCGGGAAGCCTGATGCAAAGCTGCAGATCTAGTGATCTGCCCGATGAGAAAAACTATCACTTTTAGTGATAGGTCTGAGATCTTGTTTATCAGCACCTATGTGCCCATTTTGTCTAGGCCGGCTTCACAATGGAGTCCAACCAACTCTACTATGTTGTGAGGCCCAGAGGGAAAAGTGTGAAGATTGACTGGTTCACCTCTCCTTGAGATTCCAGTCAGAAAGTAGATATCCTCGGTCATTGGAGTCAATGACTATCCCTCAAGCATGAGGGCCTCTACGTCAGGATGTCAATAATCAACCAAGGCATTCAGTAGCCTAGGTTGGGACCGTATAAAAGAACACTGGAAGAAATTTAATAAATCATATTGTGCCAATGCAACAGTAGCAGCAGGGTTCTCACCGACCAGAAAATCAATGTCCTCATGCTCCCTCTCTCTCTAATGAACATGCATCCTTCAATTCACAAGTTCATGAGAGATTAGCTCTTTCTTATGTTTATTTTTTTCCACAAAATGGAGGGTACATGCGGGCTGTAGTGTGCATAGTCGTGTGTGCACACGTGCAGTTTTTCTCCTGCCTGTGTGCACACACAGACTGTCATAGGACAGCTCGCGTATATGTAGGGATGACTTTTTTAAAGGTCAATGCCCCTCCAAAAAAAATAATTAAATGCATAAAGGAAGAATTGAATTGCAAGAGGGTTTAGTATGTACTTACTTGGTCCAAGAGGAAGTTTGTTTCATCCACTAAGGCTCCCAGAATCAACTCTTTTCACAAAGGGGTATTTTTGGCTTTTAGTCAATTTCTCAATTAGCAATGGTGATAATGAGTTGCCAACCTCTATTTATAGACTTTTTGGCCACTTTTCGTCGTTTTTTGGACCCCTTTGTCATTTTTTCTAGTCAGAAAATCATTTTATATGGTTGAAGGGTTTCTTAAGGGATGTTACAATAAGTGTTACTTTCGGTATTTGGAATTTTTTTGGCGATTTGGGTCATTTTAAAGGTCTTTTGGTGAAAAGTCATTTTTTCAACTTTGTGCATTTAGGATAGGTTTCCACTTCCACAGGTTGCACCTCATTGTCTTTTTCTCTTTTCCATAGGATCGATCCCACCGAATTGTGACACAAAACCCTCTTTTTTTTCTAGAAGTGTCATAATTTAGTGGTAGAGCCTACCTGTACATGGACGCCCTAGGTATATCCTAGTTGCATTTTGGCGTCCATGCTGTCACTAATGAATATAGGCTTGAGAGCCCTTTTTAGTTTTTCTTGATTACGAGTATGAGCCTCATTTTAATGATTCATTATCTCTCTTGACCTCACCCTCAAGACCCCCAAAACACGACGGGTCTTCTTTTAAGCCCTTTTCAACCCCTCTAAAAATGAAAATATTGTCAAGCGAACTTGTTGACCTTCACGCTCGCTAAACTGAAATTTGAAGGAACGCCTTTCCGGAGCTAGTTTACCCCTTTTTTGGTCCATATGGTCAACTGTACAAACAAAGGTATACTCTAGGAGCCTCGGTTCTCTAGAAGAGTATTCTCAGGTATAATTTTACCCCTTTTTTGGGCCTGAGAGACTAAATTTCCAAAAAAGGAACCCCCACGGAGTCCATAGTTAAGCTCTTTTCCGACTCCCTAAAATTGAAAAGATTGTCGAGTGACCTTATTCCTTCACACTCGTTAAAATGGTCCATAAGAACATCCCATACAGAGTCCATAGTTAAGATTTTTTCAGACTCCTTAAATATGAAAAAATTGTCGAGTGATCTTGTCTTTATCACACTCGTTAAAATGGTTTTGAATAGATGTCTTTTCAGTGCTATTTTAACCCTTTTTTGAACCGACTAGACTACCTTCAAAAAGGGTACCCAATTGGAGTCTCCTTTTACATTTTTCAGACTCTCTAAATATGAAAAACCATCGAGTTTACCTTCGCTGGGCTCATTAAAACCACATCGAAGGAAGTTACCATTGTGTCTTATTAATCACATTTGCATACCTACATCTTTGGCCTAATGTCTGCTCCATGTTGCCCTCAACTGAACCATCTGAAGCATGCCTTATATGCAAGCCCTGTAGCACTTTGCCTCTACATCCCGACACCTTGGCCCACAGAGGATTTTTCCTGAGTGTCCTTTTACTGCATATATCATTTTTCTCTGAGCATCCATGTGTTCCTTGTGTTTGGAACTAGTATGTCTAC
>ML841348.1:29755-51060 GCA_009831015.1 Picea engelmannii | reverse complement strand
TATTCAGATGCAGACTGGGCAAATTGTGTTGATGAGAGAAAAAGCACCAGTGGAGGAGCATTCTTTTTGGGTGACTCATTAGTTGCATGGCTTAGTAAGAAGCAAGGATCTATTTCATTATCCACTACAGAGGCAGAATACATCACTGCTGCTACTTGCTGCACACAAATTTTATTGATGATACAAACTCTTGCAGATCTGAAGGTAACTTACACTGATCCTATTCCAATTCATTGTGATAACACAAGTGCCATTAGTGTCTCCAAGAATCATGTTCTTCATTCCAAGACTAAGCATATTCCAATCAAGTATCATTTTCTCCGAGAATAAGTTACAAACAGAGTTGTTCAACTAAATTATATACCGTCTACAGAACAGATTGCTGATATTTCTACCAAACCATTAGCAGCGACCCATTTTGGATATCTTCGTCAAAAGTTGGGAGTTATAATATCTTGTGTTTAATATGTGCACCTGGTCAGGGGGAGTGCTTATTGAATATCTGGTGTCTTTTCTAGATGCTTATAGATGACAGGGGGAGTATGTTTTGCAACAAGGTCAGTGGAAGAATGTTTTTTCTTTGACATTGATGTCAAAGGGGGAGAAAAAAGTCGAATCTGAATGGCCCAATGCAAAGGAGAATTGAGTCCGAAATGTTTCGGGAACAGAGTCAAGTCTGAATGGCCCAATGCAGAGGAGAATCGAGTCTGAAATGTTTCGGGAACAGATTCGAGTCTGAATGGCCGAATGCAGAGGAGAGTCGAGTCCGAATGGACGAATGCAGAGGAGAGTTGGGTCTGAATGCAAGGGTTGCCATCAATGCCAAAGGAGGAGATTGTTGGCAAATTCAGTGAACAGATAGCGAATCCTTGTCATTGATGGCAACAGTGAAGATGACAGGCAAACAGAAGACAAGTTCAGAGAGGTGAATGATCGAAAGAAGTGATTGATCGAACGCAGCGAGAGTCGTTAGATTTGTTGCAAGGTCGTCGACAACCGTCGGATCTGTGGAAGTTGCACGAAGGATAAGTCCCCGTGAACAAGAGGAGATAAGTCCCGACAGGCATCGGGATATCGACCATCGGGAAATCGGAGTTCTCGAGGTCGTGTGCATTGGGACAGCAAAAGTCTCAAAATCCTGACATAATTAGGACCGTCCACTTGGAAGGACATGTGGCAGCGATCGGGCGCCACCGGGAGAAGCTCGACAGGAGGCTTCATTGGAGAATCGGGGATCGGGATTTTGAAATGTCCAATTCACTTGACAACAAGAACCCTGAAATCGTGATATGCGATTTCACGATTTAATCGCAGCCGTTAAAGAAAGAATGAGATCTGGACCGTTGATTTTCTTCATCACAGAATCGAGGATCAGGACTTTGAAATGTCCAATCCACTTGATATCAAGAACCCCGAAATCGTGAAATGCGATTTCACGATTTAATCACAGCTGTTGAATCCAGAATGAATCTGGACCGTAGATCCTAGCCCTTGTCGGAGTTTCGGGGATCGGGACTTTGAAATGTCAAGAACACACTGCAACAAAAACTCCGAAATCATGAAACGTGATATTGCAATTCAATCGCAACCGTTGAGTCAAGATCGCACCTGAACCGTTGATCAAACTCCACATCGAAGTTTCATGAATCGTGATATCAAGGAGACAAGAACACACTGCAACAGAAATGTCGAAATCGCGATATGCGATATCGCGACACAATCGTTGCTGTTGAGTTAAGATCGCACCTAGACCGTTGATCAAACTCAGTGTCGGAGTTTTGCGAATCGCGACTCCAAAAGGAAAAGAAACAAGTGCAACAAGGATTCTGATTTCGCGATGAGTGAATTCCCGATTTAATTTGAATCGTCAGATCTGATTATGACATGGATCGTTGATTTGAACGATTTATGGAATTTTGTGTATCGGGATTTATAAGTGAAAAGAACATTGAACATGAGGAATGCCAAAACCCGATTTAAAAGGCAAGAATAATGAAGATTATCCAATGGTGCGGATAAGGTTTGAATGTGATTGGAGGGTTACTGTTCTTCCACACACATTTAACTCTTCCAGTTACAAATCCGTTAGTAAAACGGACTCATGATTGCAAATTAGTTGTCGATCAGTTGGCGTTTCGGTTGGCTGGACAGTTGTCGTCATTTTCCCCAAGGAGTTGGGAAGTTGAAACGTTGTGCCCGTGTGTATAAAAGAAGACGAAACAGACTGTGTCAAAGTGGTTGTTCTGGTGAGGAAAGGAGTGAAACAGTAAGGAAGAATATAGAAGAGGATGCATGGTAGGAAAGGAAGCAGATGTGTAGAGTGAAATGGAACGCAGAATAGAATAGCTGAGCAAGAGAAAATGTAGAGCAGAATAGTAGAACAGATCAGACTTACAGAACAAAGAAAGAAAGGTAAGAATTGATTTATCTGGGAAATTGTCTGTGTATTTATTATTTTGATATTCAAGGGTGGTTGGGAGGTGCTTGGGAAGACTGTTGTCCTCAGAAGTTCAAGTGGGTGCTTGAACATAGGAAGTTGTAGCTTCCATCTAGTTGCAGCCAGAGAAACAAGGGTGGCAGGGTGGTGATAGGGAGAACAGGTGTTCTCTGTTATGCAGGTTGGAGCCTGTGTAACTGGAAGTTGGTGCTTCCATCCAGTTGGTGCTGGAACATTCAAGAAGTTGGTGCTTCCATCCAGTTGGTGCTGGAATATTCAGGGAGTTGGTGCTTCCTTCTAGTGGGTGCTAGAGAAATCAGAGAGTTGGTGCTCTCAAACAAGTTGCAACTTTTAAAATAGAGGTAGTAGCCTCACATTGAGTTGGTGCTCAATTGTAAATGATGTACAGAACTGAAAAAGACTACCTATCATTTTGAAGAAGAAGAGGTTTTCTCCCTTTATGGGTTTCCTCATGAAAATATGTCTCTGTGTGTACTTTATGTGTGACTGATGGTCTTTACTTTTACCATCCATATGCTGTATATTGTTGATGACCACATGAAGAGAGATTAACAATTTTTAAAAAGTATAAAATTGTTTAAGCTCACAAACAACTGTTTCACCCCCCCCTTCTCAGTTGTTTTAGTATTTCCAACATACCATCGTAATCTACTAAATCATAAGCTCCTTTTTCCAAAAATTGTCGAACGATATAAGGACCTTGCCACATGGCTTCAAATTTTCTAGCTCCTAGCATATCTCGATCTTGTTCATAGAGGAGAACAAGATCTCCTTCAAAGAAAATGCGAGGCTTGACATGTTTGTCGTATTGGGCCTTGACACGTTTTTTCTGAGCTTCTATGACTAGGGTAGCATCACATCGAGTTTCATCTAATCACATAAGATATAATAGATGTTCTTCCTCAGCAGAAGTGTTTGGTAGGAGTTCAACAGCTAGTTTTAAAGACGGTATCTCGCATTCAATCGGGAGAATGGCTTCCAAACCATAGACTAAACGAAAAGGTGTAAACCCAGTAGCGGACTTGACGGATGTCCAGTAAGCCCATAATGTCAAAAAAAACATTGTGTGCCAACTTGTTTTATGAATCCCTATCATTCGTCAGAGCATAGTTATAAGAACTTTGTTAATTGCTTCGACCTGGCCGTTGGCTTGTGGGTAATAGGGCATTGAGTTTTCATGGCGAAGACCAAACTTTTCAGTCAATTTGAACATCATGAAGTTTCTAAAGTGGCTACTGTGATCAGTGACGATAGCCTAGGGAACACCAAAACGAGCTATGATGTGATTAAAAATGAATAATGCTACGGTATTTCTAGTATTGTCAAATGTCGGCATCATCTCGACCCATTTTGTAAAGTAATCGATGGCTACAATAATGTATCCATGCCCCCCGACCGAGTGAGGGTGACATGTAATGAAATTGATGCCCCATTTCGCAAAGGGACCAATGAAGACCACGGGGTGAAGAAGAGTGGGATGTGACTGTATCTTCTGATTATAGGTCTGGCAAGCATGGCATTTTTGAACGGCGATTATGCAGTCGTTAAATAAAGAAGGTCAAAAATACCCTGTTCGTAAGATCTTCTTGGCAGTAGCATACCTTGACATATGACCACCACAGGCTCCAGAATGGCAGTCATTCAAAGCTTTCTCGGCTTCGTTGAACGTTAGGCAGCATCGAAAAACAGAGTCAATCCCCTGACAATAAAGAGTATCCTCGAGGATAATATATTGACGGGCTTGGTAGCATATTCGATGTCGGTCAGTACTAGACAAAGTTGGCCGGAAAGTCTGGGTTTGGAGATATATGATGATATCACCATACCAAATATCATCGGTGTTGATGAGGAAAAGGGATTCATCAGGCAATGAATCAGCTACTACATTTTCCGCTTCAGATAGGGAAAGTCGCATATCAACTCAGCAAACACTAAGGACTTCTTGGACTTGGCACGTTCGAATTCCAAGTCAAACTCCTGGAGTATCATAATCCATTTGGAGTGTTTTCCCCCTAGAAATTGACATGTGAGAATGTGTTGCATAGGGTTGCAGATAGAAATCACTGTAGTCTTGCGTGAGAGGATATAGTGCCGGAAGCGTTGGACGGCTTGGACGGCAGCCAAGGCCAGTTTTTTGACATGTAAATACTTGATTTCGGTAGGCGTTAGAATTTGACTCAAGTAATAGATAACATGTTCATCGTTAGCATCATCCTCTTGGATGAGAACCATACCAATGGTGTAATCCGAGGCGGCAAGGTAGAGGAAATAATCACGACTGTAATCGGGGGGAAAGAGAAGCGGAGCACGCATTAGGGACAATTTCAAAGCTTTGAAAGCATTATTGGTGATGGTATCCCAGACGAACTCTGAACCCTTTTTGAGGACCCGCGTAAATCCACGAGTTATCTTGGCATAATTTGGGATAAAACGATGAGGAAAGTTTGCTTTCCCCTGCAAACTTTGTAACTGGTGAAGTGTATAAGGAGGAGGGAGATTAAGGATTGCCTCAACCTTTAAAGGATCCACCCGGATCCCTTGACGCGAAACAATAAAACCGAGAAGGCATCCATATTCCATGCAAAAAATGCACTTATGAGGATTCAAACGTATACGGTAGAACTGACAGCAGACGAAAATGGCTCGGAGGTGGGTTGGATGATTGACTCGGTGCATTGAGTGAGCGGGTAAATCGTCTAGATATGGTTGGACGATGTGCTTGATATCATGGAAAGCATAAGACATAGCGCATTGAAAAGTTGCGCCAGCATTCTTAAGATCGAAAGGGAGTTTCCGATAGGCAAAAGTACCCCAAGGACAAATAAAAGAAGTCTTATGTTGATCCTCGGGAACAATGTTGATTTGATTATACCCAGAGAAACCATCCATAAGAGAGAATATTTCACTTCCGGTGCAATCGTCGACAATCTGATCGACGAAAGGGGTAGGAAAGTTGTCTTTGGGACAAGCTTTGTTGATATTTCTATAATCAACGCATACACGAATGGTGCCTTGTTTCTTGTCGATCGGGACAAGATTGGAAACCCAGTGTATGAGAGCCACCAGATAAATAAAGCCGGCTTTAAGAAGTTTCTCGACTTCAAGCTTGATAGCAGCTTCTTTACGTGGGTGAACTGGACGAAGGCGTTGCCGGATGGGTTTAGCGTCGGGGTATGTCTTAATCTCATGTATCACAATCTCAGGGTCAATACCGAACATTTCTTCGTATCTCCAGGCGAATATGTCACAAAACTCTTTGAAAAGGGATGTGTAGGTGACGATTTCGTCAGAGGAACACGAAGCTCCGATATGGACATTTTCGACAATCCCAGGTTTGATGGATATGTCAACGGGAATAGTGGGCAAGATATTGCTTAAGTTCCCTTCAGAAAACACATCGTGTGTAGATTCGGGAACGGTTGAGATGACGACAATGGTCGACGGGGTCGAGATCCGTTGGTAGTTCTCAATGGTATGTTGCTCCAGAAAGAGGATGGAACGATGAGGCCCATTGTCCAAATGGGTGTCTTCCATGATAGACATGATCATCTCATCTATGGGAAAAATGACACGGAAGGGATCGGGAGACAACTCACTAAGAGAGGGGGTAAAAGGTGTTTCCGATTAAATGGCTTGATAGGCAGATTCGACTGGACTTAATGGCATTCCATTGCCATAACAAAGATAATCTCCAGGGTTAGGTACTATCCATGGGTCGTGAGATGCAGTAAGTTCATGAATCGAGGTGGAGATCATGTTGATTAAAGCAATGGACGGGCGTGGAACATCAGGCGGTGGAATGGGAAAAGTACCCATTAACGAAGGGTCTTTTAGAAGGCCTACACCGACGTTCTCATAACCCAGTGGGGTTTTAGCGATGAATGGTACGTTGCCAGTATGGGTGTCAGAAATAAAGAAGGCTAATTGGTCAATGGTGATGACCTTTCCTTGATGTGGGAAATGTACCACATGGAAAAGAGTCGACACAACTGCGCGCATGGAATCGATCCAGCTGCAGCCAAGTAGAAGATTGTAATCAAGGGGAGTGTCAAAGACTTCCACTTCGACTTGGACCGTTTTTCCTTCTAACATGATGGGAAATGAAAGAAGGACACCGTAGGGATTAAAACCAAAGCTATTGAAGGCTTTAAGAGTGTTCTGGGATTCATTCAAAGAAGGAGAGCCAATGGCTTTCCAGCAAGCAAGAGACATGACACATGTCGAGGCACCCTCATCGATAACGGTTTGGAAAATGTTTTTGTCAGAGACAATCACTTAGATTTGGAACACGATTTGAGGGGGTAACCTTCGAATGTGATCTTCCAAGTCAAAAATTATTAAATTTGTATCCGTCGGATCGATTCCACTGATAGCTTTCAACAGTGCCTTCCGTTGTGTGGGACAACTTTGAAGGACTTCGAGGGCTGACATCGCAGAAGGTGCTTGGGCTAGATCTTCAACAATGTTGTAGTTATGGGTAGCACGAGCATGAGGATTGAAAGTCAATTTTCGAACGACACCCTTTGGGGGGGGTCGAAGAACTGTGTCAAGGCTCAGTCGTTCGAGATGAAGAGGACCGTTGGTAGGTGGAGGTGCATGAGAGGGTTGTACCAAGGAAGGAGGTAGATCATCAACCTTCTCTTTAGAGGGAGAATAATATTTGGCTCGAGTGGTGAGTGCAATGCCACTTTTCTTTGAATCGCCAATACACATCAATACATAGGACGTAGTAGAAGATGAGGGTTGGCCATGAATGACCAATTGTGCCTGTTGTTGAGACGAAAAGGGTTGGGACAAAACAATCGGAGCAGGTGGTTTTGGAGCTCCTTGAAGGAACTTAGTGACCTCGGCGCATCGTGGACAATCCTTCATGTAGTGATCATTACCACAGATAAGACAAGGGTATCGAGGTTTGCGCTTATCTTGGTCGTCAACAGGGGTAGTTTTGGTTCACTCTGCTTAAGAATTATTTTTGTCCTCCTTATTCTTATCTCTTCCCTTTTTAGATTTGTTTTTACCGGTTGGGGTAGATTGAATTGCATTTACCTCAGAAGTCTTGTTGGTGGGAGGGGTAGGAGACGGAGCATTTTGAAAATTAGAAGAAGCAGGTTTGGGGTTTGTGCTTGAGGCGGAATGTGGTTGGGCCTAGAAAGTGCCAATCACACCGTCGGCTGCATGCGACATGGCTGGAGTAGTTGAAGTGGAAAAAGTGGAAGGACGAGGTAATTCAGGTAGTAAGTCATAAAGGGTACCCATTTTTGAGTAAACGAGGTCAAGGTATTGAGCATGACTTATGGCCTTCTCTTCCGTGACTACTCCACCCATGGCGATGTCACGACCAATGTCGTTCACAAATGATTTTGTGAACCACTATGCCAGCAACTGATCGGGGAGTTCGATTTTAATGAGACGTCGTCTCCATCGCCACTCATGAATGTGATCGGATATATGAGTGGCCTTGTTCTATTTGAAAGAACTCAAAATCTCGGTCCCCGTTTCATAACGGATCGGTAATTGGTAGTGTGTGAGGAAAGCCATAGCAAGGGTGTTGAAGTCAAAGAAGAAACCTCGTGGTAATTCAATATACCACTTTGCAGCAGAACCTGTGAGGGTTCGTTGAAAAAGAATTAAACGAATAGAGTCATTCATCAATGAATTGGATGAACACCATAGGTGAAAAGTTATAACATGATTGTTTGGGTCCTCTCCCGCTTTGTCGTCGAATTTAGGGATGTCCGATGGTAGCTTGGTTGGTATAGCAGGCCATTGGGGAGAGTGACGAATTGGATCATTTAAAATCCTTGACAAATCCGAAAGATTGAAAGTGGCCAAAAAGGGTAACTGTCGATTCACCTGCGGGTACTAGTGGCTTTGGGGAGGAAGCCTCGTTGGCAAACCAGTAGGACCATAAGCAGTCTACATATAATGTGAAGACCCAGGTAGATTCAGTGGTGGTTGGAGAGGATAGTAGCTCATGGGATTGTATCCTGGAACAGGGACGTGAGTTTGAGAATTCGACCCCCAAATGGGATTGAATGTACCTGGATATGGTTGGCCCATACTAGTGGGTATCACAGATGCAGCTGGAAACTGTTTCCCCCTAGTCGATTGAGGAGGATTTTGTATCAACTAATTCCAATACTGGGCCAAGGACGGAGGTATGTGTTATCACTGAAATTTCGTCTACACGTGGAGACAAGAACTCAGCATTGTCAAACAGTAATGAAGTCATTCATGGCACTGAATTAATCACACAGCATTCCAAAAAGGTCAAAAACTATACAAATTAGTAAAAATTGAAGAGCTCTTTACAGAAGTTGGGTGCGCGCGCACATGCGCGAAACAGGAACGTACCATGAGCGCATACGCGCACGATGCATGGTTGTTGGCGCAAAAACCCGTGCACCTGCTAAACGGTGCATTTATTGAATTGGTCGGCCTCCCAACCACTTATGGATCAGCTCCCAAGCCGATTTGACCCTCAAATCTAAGCTAAATATGAATGGTGGACTGGTCAAAGACCTAATAAATCCCTAAAGAGCCTCTCTTCACACTACAAAGGAGTTACATAATCACCCAATGCAATGCTATAAAAAGCCATGAAGAAACCTCATTTTCTCAAGGAATTTCATGTAATGTTATGCTGCCTATATTGTTTTAAGGACTCACTCCTTGACAATAGCACATGTGGCAGCATTTCATTGAGCAATCCACCTCTCCATTGAGTGGATTTGCAAAGGAGTTCTTTCATCACCATTTTCATTTTTCTTGTTGTAAGGAGAGCAAGCTTGTGAGGGTCCAAGAGCCTTCCTTTGGAGGAAGAAGGGACTCATAGTCCCCTTTCTTCATTGTGCTTTGATTTCATCAATAGATCAGCCTAAAAACATTGGTGACATTGGTCTTTTTGTCTTTGTTATCTCTATATTTCCATGCTTTTAATTTTAGTTTGTATTTGTTTAATTCTTGCTTATAGTTTTGTCTTTCTTTCTCTAACTCTTTCCTCTATAGCTGTCATGCTCAGCAAGACCCAACTGGGCATGTAAGGACCTCTTATTTTCTCACCAAGGTGACGAAGAGGGTGCAAACAGTATGATTTGCCCATAAGGTGGGGTTGGTCCTCCCATCGAAGGTGGTGTTTCAATTGGGGGTAGCATTCCAATTGAGGGTTGTGTTCCAATTGGTATTTGTGTTCCAAAATGAATTTGCCCGTTGAGAGGGGATTGAGTCATACCACTTTGAGGAAATTGTCCACCGATGGGAATCTGATAATTTAGTGTGAATGATGGAATAGTGCCACTAGGATTTAGACTACCAGTGGAAGACGAGGAAGGTCCTCCAAAAGGAAATTGAGGGAGTGTCTGAATAAAATCGGGAAGAGAGTGCCCAGAAGAAGAAGGACCACTAGGAGAGATAGATGGGGTTTGCGTAGGAGTGGGAATGGAAGCATTCAATGCACGGTATCCAGGTGGTAGTGTTGGGGTGATGTTGGGCGTTTGCGGTGTGTTGATGGGAGCAAGACTAACCACGGTAAACCCGGTGTAAACACTCATAGTATCTGTGTGATGGGCCATTGCGATAGGGACGGTCAAGACATGGTCAGATCGTGGGGCGTCTATACTAAGAAAATGATAGATGGTAGTAAACGGTACTGTCTCTGGACTAGAGATTTCAGAAATCACAGGTGGGGTGATTTCAGAAATCACAGGTGAGCCTGAACCAAAAAGGTCCTATCTAAAAAAACCCATAGACCAAAAAAGATCTTGGCCTTCGATGCATGGAAAGGGTCCAACCGATGATCCAGAAGACGTAACAACTAAGTCTATGAAATAATTCAGTCGCATAAATGGTCGCTCAGAATCAGGGTGAAGTCGAAATTCCTCTCGAGTATTGGTGATTCGAAAATGTTTGAGAGAGTCATTTCATTCCACTTGTGGTGTGGTGACATCTGGGACTTCACTCTGCTAAGGAGAGCCCTCAGGTGAACTTGTAGGCAAGGGTTGAGAACCTTCTAGATGCTCTAGAGATAAACCCTGCATTCTACGTGAACGACATGGAGGAGCTATTGTAAATGATTGACAAACTTCACGAAGAAAATCGTATGGTCAACTTTTGGTAATCAAACAACATGCGCTAGTAAACAAATTCTAGGAAACAAAACCAAACAAACAAGACCTTCTAATTCTGAAGCCACTAGTTGGTGATGAAATCCAACATCGCAACAACGAGACGAGAAGGGGCTGGGCTAGAGTGGAAAAGTTACGTTGATGACCTGCTTAACGGACTTACACCCTGGTGTAAGCTCCCACACATAATCATGGGTATACCCTCCAAGGAGCCCGAGTGATTTTGGCCAACGTCGATTCCAGGTACCGTGAAGACTTTCCCCTTCACAGTCACCTTGTGTAAGACCCTAGAAAGATAGGCCACTAAGGCTACCACCGACAACAATAAAGCCTGGGGGGACAGTCGACAGTCTTATCCACATGCAAGGGCAGGGTATCTAGCCTGAAATCAACTCAAAAGGCTTCCACTCATCATTGTGGTTATACCTCCGAGTGACCCCCATAATACGTGCAATCTCTACACCGATATCAACAAAGTAGGGTGAGTAACTCTGTCAATATCAATGCGACCTCGTGTTTGACCCTTGTGTGAGAAGGGCTTCCCAGGACAAGATGTTGTAAATGGAATTTGACACTCCTTAACACAAGATGCTATTGTGTGTTTTGTGCTTTAGAGAGTGTATCTCTCTACCTATTCCAAAGCACTAGCCTAGCTAAATGTTGGTGTAATAGAGCCTTAGAAAAGAGTTACTAGTTAAATTTTACGATTGCACAGTGTTATTAAGAGTTGTTGTTACTCAAAGGAAGCGGAGATGAAACTGATGTTGTATAAGACTCTAACCCAACGATGCATGGATAAGAATGAAATATAGCAATTTTTGTTCAATGAATCCTATGTACGGGATGGAAAGAGAAGTTTTCCGGATCAAACTTGAACTACAAGACACAATTTCCCTTAAAATGCAATTGCAACAAATCACGCATCAATAAACAATTCTCTATTGTTTCTTTTTCAATAATTTCAACAATTGATTTTCAATACTTTCGAAGACGAAAATGCTTTTGAAAGAAAAATGTTGTTCACTTTTCAAAAAGGACCTACACCATGATGGTGAGAGTGAATAAAACCAAAAACTAATGAACAAGCAATAAACAACCCAAACCAATCTTTCAATGGAAACAAAAATAACCAGCAAACCAAACTAGCCTTTTTAATTGCATGAGAAAAATGATCTTTCAAATAATGAGCAAACGATAAAGACAAAGAAGCTTAACTTTCAACTGATCACTGGTTCTTAACCAAACAAGCACATTCAGATTCTAAAATCAGAGAGTATATCTTTGCCAAGAAAAGTCAAGAAATGAAAGTCAAGAAAAATGGACAGGAAAAGCCTTGATTTCCTAAGACTGTTCGTGTACAAAAGCAAAGACAAGAAAACATCAACCAATGGTCCAAGAAGCTCTTGTTAGGCACCTATACTAATCTGGCAATTGATCATGCAAAAGTCTTAAAGCCAAAATTTTGAAAAAGAGAGTTTGCAGGCTGAGAGTATTACACTGTGTGAGAATGGGTGATTCTCGCAGGTGAGCTTCGAGTAGAGTGCGAGAACCTCGCACTGAACCTAAAATAAGGGTGCGAACTCAGTATATTCTCGCAGGCCACTGTGGAGTGTAGTGCGAGAATGTCTGAAACTAATCAAATTTTTGGAAAAAGACACAAAATTTGAAGAGGCCTTTGGACCCAGAGGGTCTATCAAGGTATCCTGAAGACTTAGAGATTGATATGAATGGAGAAAGGTAAGGCAAGAGAAAATGGCCAAGGAAAAACACCAAAAACCACAAAGAAAATGGGTTATGTCCCAAGTAGAGTCACCAATTTTGCTATCAGACTAATTGGTAGGTGCAGACACTAATAGATATCCCTAGATCCACTTGGATCTAGAACAAAACAGGACAGGACATGACTCTTTCCCTAAGTTTTGACCATTGAATTAGATAGTAGGAAGGAACAAGTAACATACCTATGTATCACTTCCTAGGGTCTCTTTTGCTCCTGCTTTGCTCCAGTGCTCTTGTGAGGTCAAGACCAAGACAACACAAACCAACCAAAGTGAAGATAACAAAATATATTCAACTGTAAACTTATGTGTATGATCAAGGAATTACACAATAAAGTGAGAATGACTTTATGGGAAAAGGACATGCCATTGTATCATATTAATTGAAAGTAGAAGATTACAACATGATCGCCTTGATGTCGCAAGATCCCTTTCAGTGGCTCTTGGCTCCAACACACACACTTGCTCAATCCTTGTATGAAGAAGATCAAATCCTCCTGATAGACTTGCTAGAGTCTCCAAGCTCCTGTTCAAGCTAAGTCCTTCACACAATTATTTCACCAATTCTCCAATGAATCTTTCTTAACCTTTTCCATGAGAATTCCATCAATATATAGGAGAGAATGAGATGGTTACTTGGCTAAGAATGATCCCACAATATCAGGGAATCCAGTACAAGGATAACCATTCGAATGCCAACCCATTCTTCTAGAAGATTCCCTTCTAGAACCATCGAGAATTCATCTTTTTCCAATCTTTAGAGCAATTTCACACCCTAGCTATGTAGCACAGTGCGAGAAGTTCACACCCTAGCTTAAGGCAGCCTGCGAGAATGGGTCATTATCACACCCTGGGATATTAGCAACTTGCGAACTCTCTTCAAAAGTAAGTTTTCTAGGAAGAGATGAATGTCACTTTTCTCAGGAGAAAGTTCTTATGAGGAGCCTGAGTACACCATCATCAAAACACCATCAAGATTGACCAAAATCATGGGTAACATGTATGCAGAATAGAAATAAAATGCTAGTAATGGTAAAATAACAACAATATAACTAGAACATTCACCGCAATAACACTGAAATGATATAAGAATAACAATAGAAATAACACTTAGAATTTGAAAGCAATGTTCATAGGCCTCTTCAAGGGGGCAACCTCTAGTTGAGTAGAGCTCTATTACAATAATATCCAAGATAGGGTTTTCATACCCTCAACTCTTATTTATACTAAAAAGAAGCATCTAGAGGAAGATCCTTCTAGAAGCGAAAGCTTCTATTAGGTCTTCTTACATCCGCCTTATTCTATTTTATTGAAAGGAATTATTAATATTGACCTTTATTACATCTGAATATATTGTTCTACCTATGTGCAGGTTAGGACCCTAACATGTCTGCCCCCTTAAAAACAGCCTTGTCCTCAAGGCTTGAGATGAGGAAATTGCTGCAGAATGGTAGTTGGTTCCCAAGTGGCGTCTGCTGGAGTTGTATCTTTCCACTGGACTATCACTTCCTTGATGTTTCTTTGACATAGGCGACACTCACGCTGGTCCAGAACTGCTTCTGGTTGTAGCCAAATGGATCCTTCTTTAGCTAACTCTGGAAGGTTGGTTTGAACTTGGCACTTAGCTCCAATCACCTTCTTTAAGCATGAAACATGAAAAACAGGATGTAGCTTCAAATGGATGGGCAAAGCTAACTGATAGGAGACTTGTCCCACACGCTTGAGCATGGTATAAGGACCATAAAATTTGGGTGCTAGCTTCTGACAATGCTCGGCCTTGAGGGAAGTTTTCTTGTAAGGTTGTAGTCTAAGAAACACCTGATCCCCTTCTGCAAATTGACGTTCAAAGCAATCTTGATCTACTTGTTGCTTCATGCGATTCTGTGCCATGACCAAATTCTCTTTGAGGGTACAGAGAATAGCCTCTCGAGCTGTAAGTGTTAGGTCAACTGCCTGGACCTTCGAGGCACCCGATAAGTATGAGAGAACTGAAGGTGGCTTCTGTCCATATACCACTTCAAAAGGAGTCATGCATGTAGTTGTATGGTATGAAGTGTTGTACCACCATTCAGCTAGGGGTAACCATTGAGCCCACTGATTTTTCTTTTCCGAGGCAAAACACCTCAAGTATGTTTCCAAACACTTGTTCACAACTTCTGTTTGTCCATCAATCTAGGGATGATAAGCTGTGCTGAGATGCAATTTTGTGACTTGTATCTTGAACAGTTCTTACCAAAAATTGCTTGTGAAATTTGGGTTGTGACCAGAAACAATAGAGTGCAGCATGCCATGAATCTTGAAGACCTGATCCATGAATATTTGAGCCACCGTGGATGCTGTAAATGGGTGTTGAAGGGCGCTGAAATGAGCATACTTGGAAAGATGATCAACAACCACCATGATGATGGATTTATTTCCCGATTTGGGTAAGCTGGTAATAAAATCCATAGAGATATCCTTCTAAATAGTAGGTGGAATTGGGAGCAGTTGTAGTGTGCCCAACGATTTGACTGTTTATCCCTTGTTGCATTGACACATGTCACATTCAGCTACAAAATTATGAATGTATTGTTTCATACCATCCCAGAAAAAGGAATGTTTGAACCTGTCATAGGTTTTGGTGAACCTGGAGTGCCCTGTTGTGGGTGTAGCATGAAGCTCAGAAAGTACCGTGGATTTAAGCTTTTATTGTTTACTTAAATTCAAATGGCCTTTGTATTGAAGTTCCTCATGGAGCCAAGAGTACCTTGGGGAAGCTGGAGCATTGGACTGCAATTGCTGGATCAACTGTGAACTTTTGGGATCTTGTAGCCATTCTTGGCGAACAGCTTGGAGCCAATCTGGTACAATGAATGAAAGAGAAAAATGGGATCCTTCATCTTCATATTTTTGGGAAAGTGCATCCGCAACCACATTGTCTTTTCCTTTCTTATAAATGATCTCATAATCATATCCAAAGAGTTTAGTCACCCATTTTTGTTGTTCTGGGGAGGAAATGAGTTGTTCCATAAAATACTTGAGGCTTTGATGGTCTATCCTAATTTGGAACCGTTTCCCCAATATATAAGGACACCACAGATCCACGGCATGCAGACTAGCCAACATTTCCTTTTCATAGATGAATTTTCCCAGATTTCTTTCAGATAGTTGCTTGCTGGTAAAGGCCAAAGGTCGACCCTCTTGCATAAGGACAACACCAGTTCCTTTTCCTGAGGCATCACATTCCAACACAAAGGTCTTTGTGAAATCAGGAAGGGCGAGGACTAGAGTGGTGCACATGGCCATCTTCAAGGTTTGAAAAGCTTGAGCAGCGACTGGATTCCAAGTGAAAGAGTTCTTTTCGAGGAGAGTAGTGAGAGTTGTTGCAATATTCCCATAATTCTTAACAAACTTACGATAATACCCTGTTAAGCCTAGAAATCCATGCAAGCTCTTAAGAGTCTTTGGGTGAGGCCAGTCTTGCATAGATTCAATCTTTTTAGGATCCACCCTGACGCCATATTTGCCAACCAGATGACCCAAGTATTCTACTTCTGAGGCGCAAAAAACACATTTAGACTGTTTCAGTAAAATTTGGTGCTGAGAGAGTAAACAGAGAACTCGATCCACATGAGCAAGATGGTCTGTCCAAGTTTTGTTATAGATGAGGATATCATCAAAGAAAACTAAGACAAAATGGTGGAGAAAAGGATAGAAGACATGATTCATGAGGCTTTGGAAGGTGGAGGGGACGTTACATAAGCCAAAGGGAATGACCAAAAAATCATAGTGGGCATGACCAAAAGTCTTGGGAATATCTTCCTCTTTCATACGTATCTGGTGGTAGCCTGAACAAAGATCTAGTTTAGTGAAGAATTGGGCACCACTCAATTCATCTAGGAGGTCATCAATGACAAGAATGGGGAATTTGTCTTTGATGGTAAGTTTGTTGAGGGCACAGAAGTTAGGACACATTCACCAAGAACCTTCTTTCTTCAGGACATTGACCACAGGAGACGAATAGGGGCTCGTACTAGGGCGGATAACGCCTGCAATAAGGAGTTCATGGACCATTTTATTAATTTCATTTTTTTGGGAAAAGGGGTGACAATATGGACGGATATTGGGAGGAAGGCTTCCTGGTACAAGGGGAATGGAATGATCATGAACACCATGGGAAGAAGGGAGTCCTTGGGGAGTGGAAAAGACCAATTGATGTTTAGAAAGGATGTCTTGGAGGTCTTGCGGTACCGAGGGTGTCTTTGTTTCTTGTATGGCATGGAATTGGGAAATAACACCAGAATGACCCTTTTTGAGCAGTTTTTCCATGCAATGGGAACTAATGATCTCATGTGAACCGACGGTGATGCCTTGGAACTTATATTGGTGGACCTCCTGGTCGAATTGCATGGTTAAGTCTTTAAAATCCATGAGAATGGGACCCAAAGTCCTTAGCCAGTCTACACCTAACACAATTTCACAACCTCCCATATTGATAGCAAACATATGGGATTTCAGGTGGTAGTTACCAATTTGGAGATGCACATTTTCGCAACACCCTCCACATTTCATGGAACCACCATTGGCAATCATGATTTGGAAATTATTGACGACATGGATGTAGCAATGAGTTTCTTGGGCAATGAAACGATGAATAAAATTATGGGTGCTTCCACTATCAATCAAAATGATGACCTTCTGATGCTTGATGTAACCGATTAGCTTGAGGGTTTGGGGAGCGGAGAAGCCAATGAGAGCATTGAGGGAAATGACTGGTTCTACTTCAGGAGGGTCTAAGGGAGGGGTTATGTCAGTGGATTCAGGTTATTTAGACATAGAGGGAGTTTCTTCGTCTTCTTTTGAAATCTCCTCGGAGATGGCCCTAAAAATATTTTGTTCTTTACACTTGTGGCATGGGAAATATTTGTCATTAGAGTTATAACAAAGGCCTTTGAGTTGACGTTTAGCCATTTCATCCCGAGTCAATTTTTGGATCTTTAGTGGAGTAGAGGGAGTAGTGGGATTTACTGGTTTAGGACGAGGGATGAAGGAGGGTTTGTGGTTTTGAGAAGATACAACCTGTTGTGCTTCTTTATCTCTTTTGGTAGCCTCCACCCAACTCTCGGGATGAGCCATGAGGACATGGGCCCAAATTTCATCCTTGAGGCCACTGATAAAACACTCTAGGAAATAGGCATCAGACATGCCCTTTGTTCTAAAATCTAGGCGCTCAAAGGAATCTATAAAGTCTTCCACTATTCCTAATTGTTTCATCTTTGTCAAACGACCCAAATGGTTGGTGTCAGTGTCAAAGCATTCATAAATCTCTGCCACAAATTGTGTCCACATAATATACCCTTGAAAAGAATTTTTTCTCCATTGCCACCATTGCCAACGTTCTTGATCTAGATGGATAAAACCATACCATATTTTGGCCAAGTCATCTGTAATGTTGTATAAAGAGAAGTAATGTTCCATTTGGGTTAACCAACCAGTGGGGTCCGAGCCATCAAATTTGGTCACATCCACCCGCGGAAGGCATAGGTCACGTTGAAAGTGATGGTTCTACAAGGTATGGGAATGAGAGGAATGGTCACCTTTAGTATGTGGGGGTGAGGAAGAGGAAGAGTTATCTGTAGGGATATGTAGTTTGGTGTAGAGTGTTGAAAAGACTGATTCAAGTTGGGTGGTGAGGTCTTGTTTGATTTCGCCCATTGAGGACTTCTTGTTTGTATTGATGGTGGCAACATTGGCACTGAGTTGTTTCACTTCTTGTTGGGTCTCAATGAGACCATATTGCAAGGTGTTGAAGCGATCTTCCAAGTCTTGGATATGAGTGTGGGCCATGAGGATGGGGGAATTGAAAAGAAGCGGGCGGGGTAAATTTTTTTTTTTTTTGTTTTCGCCGAAAAAATGATATGGATGAATGTGATAAGGATGAAGAGATGAATCCAATGGAATAGGTCTGAAATAATGGTGAAAATTTTTCCAGACTTGTATTTGTTTTACGGATTTATACTCTGGTCTAAAGAATACTACAGAGAGGGAATGCCCAAATGCTTAACTAGAAAGAAATGTGTATTTACTTGGAAACCCAAACACAGTTGTGCGGCAATAGATCTTGTCTGTTTTAATTTGTTTATGTTTCTGTCCCCAAGGGTTAGATATTCAAGGGTTCTACAGACAAGGGTTTGCCCTATGCTATAGCTCTCTGATATAAGTGCGGGGTCCAACAGTAGTACTCGGCCTAATATCTCAGGGAACTAACTAAGTAGGATAGACCGTACCCTTAGCCGTACTAAACGACTACCCAGGTACTAGAGAGTATCTTCCTAAGTGTTGTTCTTAGTGACACTATAGTAGTCAGGCGGCTGATCGATTTATCTAAAGAGGTCTTCAGGTAATCTAGGCCAATCCGTACACAGGTGTTGTTTGATGTGCTACCACTCAAAGGGGTACCAACAAGGATTACAAGGGTGGCCAACAGATGTGTGCTTAAGTACCACTTGTATTTCCTGCGTGTATGAATCCCTCAACAGTGGGTTTATGTGCGTAATGATAGATCTCTATGGCTTAAAGACGCCAGAATACATCTCTACCCTGAAAAAAAAAATTAACCCACACTTTCTGTCGAGGAAAGTGCTCTGATACCACTTGTAATATACAAGATATAAAATGTATGCAGAACAGAAATAAAATGCTAGTAATGGCAGAATAATAGCAATATAACCAGAACATTCACCACAATAACACTAAAATGATATAAGAATAACAATAGAAATGACACTTAGAATCTGAAAGGAATGTTCACGGGCCTCTTCGAGGGGGAAACCTCTAGTTGAGTAGAGCTCTATTACAATAATATCCAAGCTAGGGTTCTCACACCATCAACTCCTATTTATACTAAAAAGAAGCATCTAGAGGAAGATCCTTCTAGAAGCGGAAGCTT
The DNA here is from genome assembly GCA_009831015.1 of Picea engelmannii. Taxonomy (NCBI): domain Eukaryota; kingdom Viridiplantae; phylum Streptophyta; class Pinopsida; order Pinales; family Pinaceae; genus Picea; species Picea engelmannii. Next base: position 31,773 of record ML841348.1, on the reverse strand, counting down.
CTATTAGGTCTTCTTACATCCGCCTTATTCTATTTTATTGAAAGGCCTTATTAATATTGACCTTTATTACATCCAAATATATTGTTCTACCTATGTGCGGGTTAGGACCCTAACATGGGACCCAAATGACCATAAATGAGTGCCACATGTAAGGGCCAAATGGAAGCTATATGTCTCCATGGATGAGTGCCAAAAGTCCTGCCGGATGAGTGTTGCATGCTTTGACATTTCGGTACTTCAGCGTTCGGGAGTTTTGGATTGTGAGGAATGAATTTCTCCCAGAGAAGTATGGGCTGGGAGTGACATGGCAGGCTCTCGGGACTTCAGGAGTTCGAGTAATTCTTTCTCTAGTGTTTCACAAACCTTCCATAGTGATAAGTCTCTGAAGTGAAAGATATGCCTCCACATGTCCTTGTCAATGGATGGTCCATATTCACTTCAGATAATTATTGTACTTCATGGGTTCTCTCTTGATGTTAAACCCCACATGATTTCAACACTCTTAATGCATGAAAACTGTCGATCTGATTGGCCTGATGGATCTCCACTGTCTAGATTTAACTTGTTTGTTCCCACAATCTGAGCCCAAAATTGATCGCTTTGGATTATTGCGCTTGTTCACGGGTGTTTCCTGTGCATACAAAAAGGCTTGGTCAACTTGTTGTGAGCTCAATCAATGGAAAACATGATGGCAAGAATTCCAAACCAAATACGAAATTTATTTATCCTTCAATAAATAATAGAAACAAAAATGCTCAAAGACTCAATCAAGAAAGAAATGAATAAGAACCAAGTCACTCAGTAATGGGACACTGACTTAACCAACCAGAAGAGGAAAAATTGATGAAGGAATAGAGAAAAGAGAGAGGAGAGGCAGGGATGCATACCTAGGTTAAAATAGGTTCATCATCAAAAGACACAATGGTTTAATCTTATATGTATTGAAATACTATATAAACTATAAATCATGGTAGAAAGAAAGTGTCTTTGCAATCTACATCATAATATCAATAGCAGGAGCAAAGTCCAAGAAAGAAATTGTAAAAAACATTATGTAGTGAGGGTGGTAGGGAGGAGCTCAAGAGGATTGCATTCCTCTGCATGTTTAATCTTGTTTCACAAGGGATTTGTTGCCTCCTATAGATGTTGCTTTGAAACACGGGAGTTCATTCTCTGAAACAAGGGAGCTGGTGCTTCCTAGAGTTGGTGCTATGAAACAGGGGATTGGTGTCTCCTTGAGTTGGTGCTCAAAAGAAGAGAGATTGGTGTCTCATACACATTGTAACTTGTACTTTTGTTATTGTTATATTTAATTTCTTCTTTCAGTGCATTATTGTTGATCAATTGTTGTGATTAATAAGTTTAATAATTAATTATTAATAAAAATTGTCAAAAAGAAGCAATATTGGTTCACCCCCCCTCTCAGTATTGGAAACTATTTCAACAATTAGTATCAGAGAGAGTTCCTTCACCACAGTCTAACCACTTGAAGGAAGATTTTGAGAAATCCAATGGATCAACAAGAAGGAATTTCCTCCAACAAAGCACCAATGTTCAAAGGAAATGAATATGCATTTTGGAGTATAAGGATGAAAATTTATTTGATGGATCTTGGATTTGATGTTTGGATATCTGTGGTAAATGATTACATTTCACCAAATATTGCACCTTCAGATGCTGCTGCAAAGAAACTCTACAATGATAATTCAAGGACTATTAATGCAATTATGGGTGGATTAGATAACCCCATATTTGTAAAAGTGATGCATTTTAAATAAACAAAATAAATTTGGGACAATCTTAAAATCATCTATCAAGGAGATGGTAAATCTAAGAAATAAAAAAATCAAACATGCAGAGGGAAATTTGAGAGTTCAAAGATGAAAGAGGAAGAAAACATTGCAGAATATTTTGAAAGAATGGATGAAATAGTCAATTTAATCAGAACAATGAGAGAAGAGATAAAAGCCAATATTATTGTCCAAAAGGTGTCAAGATCATTACCAATGAGATATGAT